>PVLA01003284.1:0-220269 GCA_004027455.1 Hydrochoerus hydrochaeris | reverse complement strand
TCCTCCCTTCCCTCCTCCCTTCCCTCCTCCCTTCCTTGGGTGGTTTATCTTGTTATGATGTCACGTCTATCGATGGAGGAAGGGCAAATGCTGGCCTCACCGCCATCCAAACTGCTGTCCCTGCTCTCTGCAGTGACAGGCCACCATCTTGCCTGGGCTTCCTGCAGTACTGGCCTAAAACATGACCTCTGTGGCCCTTTGCACTCAGCAACTCCGATGCTCCAGGCCCAGTCCCGTAAACTGAAGCCTGGGGCTGACTCACCAGTGCTCAGCTTCGGAGGCACATGCACTGTCCCCACTGTGCTCTGCGTGGGACGCCTCACCCCATAGCCCCTAGGGTTTGCCCCCCTGGGGTAACATGCAGAGCTCAGCGCCGGTCCTTTCACTGCAGGCCTCCGCCAGCTCAGGGAGCTCACGGCCCGGGAGGATTGGCCAGCGGAGGTACCCAGCACTCAGTTAGAATAGTCCGTCATCTGCCTCGCGGTTGGGACCCTGAAATGACTGCTGTTTGCCGGGAGCCAGGCAGGCCACTCACTCAGGGTCACGCAGCTCCTGCGCGGACACAGCAGGAACTCAGCCGGTTACACTGTGTGTCTTCCTCCTCCAGCCCGTCTGTACTCGTTATTGCAAAGTTAATTCCACGGTCCTTTTAGGACGCTGAGTGCGTGATTCAGACGTCTTCACGTGAAGGATGACCTCCTCCTTCAGTTGCTTAGGACGACTTAGGGACATGGTACTCACAGACACCTGGGACCGTGCACAAGGGCAGCCTACGCCTGGCGCGGTCCCAACTTCCTGTGAGGGCCACAGGAGGAAAGAGCACCAAGAGCGGCGGGTCTGACCTATGCAGTTGGCCGTCACGCTCCCACGGTCGGCAGCAGCTGGTGGCGGGGGGAGGCCCAGCTACTGTGGGGTCTGTCTCTGTCTGGGAGCAGACACCCGTGCAGCTTAACTGGGACCGGGCGACTCCGGGTGCCCAATTGGGTGCTGTGGCGCCGTCCCCTGCAGCACCGTGGAGCTGGAGCAGCTACTCTGGTTCCCTCCCAGGCGCCAGCCTGCGGGTTCCTGCAGGTGTCTGTCCTGGAGGCCCAGAAGAGGAGCCTGCAGAGGCTTCCCACCCTGGGCGCCCAGGCGGATTGCAGAGCTCCAGGCCCCAGCGGCTGCTGGTAAAGCTGCTCACTGACTCCGGGCCGGAGTGAGTCAGATACCTATGAAATCAGGAGGTGATAACGTAGGTTCTGCCGGGCAGCAGCGTCAACGGTTTGTTTGGTATTTGAAGTAGAGCAGCTGTAGAACGTGGAATTAGCACAGCCTTCCCGGTAGCCGTTCACCTCGTTCTCCAGGCCAGACACAGCCGTTTCTAGAATGTTCCACAGATGAGGCCGCCTGGACCCCCGGCCCCTCACTGGGAAGGCGTCCCCGGGGTGCACAGCACTGGTGTCCCCTGCTGAGCCCAGACCCTGGCTTCTGGGAGTCCTGCCCTGCCCTGCCGTGCCCAGGCTCTGCGTCAACTGCCAGCCAGTTTTGATCCAAGAAGCTTCCTCTGAGGCGGGAGCTGCTATTTTTCCTAAATGCAAATTGTTAAATAAAATATTTTGGGCTCTCAAGCACCTTCTCCTGTGGTGTCATTTGTTTTAGAGGCGAGTGAATTCCAAGGTCCTCAGGACAGCTGGTGTGGGCCAGGGTCTGGGGTCCTGTGGATGAGAGAGAGGCGCTCCGTCCGGGGGGCGGGGGCTCCGTCCGGGGGGCGGGGGCTCCGTTCGGGGGCGGGGCTCCGTCCGGGGGCGGGGCTCCGTCCGGGGGGCGGGGCCTTGGGGCCTACCATAGCTGCGCGGTCCTCCGGCCGCCAGGCGCCGCTGTTCACGGAGCGGGGCGGTGTCCGCTGGGCGGCCTGGCGTGGGCACGTTGGTTGCTCGGGGCGCCGTGTCCACGCTGACCCTGCTCCCGGCCCGCGGGGCAGGACCCCGAGAGCGGGCGCAGGTGAGCTGCGCTCCGGTGGCCTCCAGCGGGCCGAGGCGCCCTAAGTAGATTTCCGGTATCGCCTGGGCCCCCTGCTCTGTCGCCTCACTGCGATCTCCTTCAGGGACGGCGGACGGTCTCAGACGGGACCCGGGGTCCTAACGGCATTTTTCCGGGTTCTCTCCAGGGCTCGCGGGGACCGGGACCCAGGATGTGGCCTCCTGGCCCTGAGGGCGCCGCCCACGACCTCTGACCGCGCCTCCCTTACTTGGGCTTCTCCGAGCTGCTGCTCCCCCAAGGCCAGGTCCGTGGACCATGCGGTCCAAGGCCGTGTGTCTGCGTCACACCGCGGCTCCCGGGCAACTGGAGGCCGGGATGCTCAAGGGGCAGTTTCCCACCCCAGCCCAGGACCTGAGCCCGGGGTCCCTGCCCGGCGCCTGCTATGAGGCCCCCGAGGACGGCCCCACCCTCCCCCGCAGCGATCACGCCAAAGTCCTCAGCGAGACCTCGTCCGCCACGCCAGTGGAGCCCCTCACCCCACACCCCCCAGCGCGGCCCAGGCTGGAGCGAGCCCTGTCCCTTGATGACAGGGGCTGGAGGAGGAGGCGCTTCCGAAGCAGCCAGGAGGACCTGGCCGCCCGGGACGGGGCTCGCCCCAGCGACGGCTCCGTGCAGAACGCGCCCCCCAAGGCCCTTGGCCGGAGTCTCCCGCTGCCCTGCCTGAGCACATCCTTGCAAGAGATCCCCAAGCCCCGATGGGCCGCGGGCAGCGTGGGAGGCAGCCCGACCTCCTGGGGCGACCGTCTCTCAGGCATGGTCAGCACTTCCCTGGATCTCCTGCACAGGGAGGCCACTCCAGCCGGGGGCTCCCCCAGGCTGGCCAGCCTGCGCACCCCACGCCCGCCGTCCTCCGAGCCCGCTGTGGCCTCCGACACCCTGAGAACTGCAAGCCGGCTGGATTTGCGATCCTCAGAGCAGGGCGATCCCAAGGAGGGCACACCGACCAGGCTGGTCCGCGCCCATAGCAGCCTGGGCCCCGGCCGACCCCGGAGCCCCCTGGCCTGTGACGATCACTGGCTGCACTCAGCCAGGTCCTCCTTCAGCCTGCTGGCCCCCATCCGCACCAAGGATGTCCGCAGCAGGTAGGGCATCCCCCCTTGGCGCCGCCCCTTGCAGCGCACTTCAGCCCCTACATGTCTCCCAGGACGGGCCTGGCCTGGGGACCCACACACAGGCTGAGGCGGGCGCCTCCGGCCTCAGCAGTCCTGGTCCTCAGCCTGTGCCTGCCCGCGAGCTCCTCTTTCGTTCCTGCTCTTGTCCTGTGTTTGGGTCTCTAGCCTGAGAGGGGCACTCAGCTCTCAGCTTTTGTGTGGCCCAGCAGGGGCTGTGTTCAGAGAGAGATGGGAAGTGTCCTGCATTGGCCTCCCAGGTCTGCCTTCTTGGTTTGCACCATGGGTCACAGCCCTCCCGGCTCTGCAGGCAGGGCTCCCAGCTTCTCTGAGGGTCTAGGGGACCCTCCTTTCCAGCTGTAGCTGCTCACTTGCCACCCTAAATCCCCAGTGACCCAGAGATCTAATCAGTTTGTCCGCCTTAGGGTCTGGGGTGGCCATGTCCTGGGGTCCTCTTGGCCCCTGTAGCCCCACAGGTTGCCTGGGGGCAGCTGCAGGGGCCTCTGTGCCACTGCCAGGACCAGCCTGCTCCTCGCAGGGCCTGCAGCACAGCTATGGCAGTGTTTGAGTTTGGTAGTCCCTCCCCTCTCTGTCTCCCTCTCTTTTGTAGCAGTACTGAGGAGCAAACCCAGCTCTTTTCAGTGTGTGTTTTGAGACATGGTCTCATTCAACTGCCCAGTGTCAGATGTGCACTGTCAGGCCGAGTTTAAGGATCAGGATCTTTTTTCAGAAAAGAGGCCAACTGTTTTCGTAACGAGCTGGGGTTAGAACAATGTGTTGGGGCCTTGAAAAACACAGGTTTTCCATAGACTGATGATGACTGACCTTTTTTGAGACCTCGGAGGAGGGTGGAGACACAGGAAACAGGACAGGCACAGGAGTGAGACCTGGCAGGGCAGTGGCTGCAGCGTGGGGCCCGACAGGTGGGCGACCAAGTTCTAGGAGCAGCTGCTGCACCCGGGTGTCCCCAGGTGCCCTGTCACCCACAGCGTGGTCTGTGCTGTGGCTTGTCCTCCCATACAGGACCCCGAGGAAAAAATGACTGGGGAAGAGTGACCTTGAGGTTGTGTCCACAAGGAGTCAGGGACCGCTGTGTTCCCGAAGTAAGAGATGATGTTTGGGAAAGCTCCTCCCCGCGGCACCCAGGGCCACAGCAGGTGGCGGGCTGAGCCATGTCCTCTGAGCAGGTGTTCCCGGCACCCCCAGGTCCCCACCTCGACGTGGGAAGGAGTCTAATTGCGTGTCCCCAGCACGTGCACACCCATGGAGGCTGTGCAGGGGTTGCACTTCCATGGGACGGACCAGTTAGGTCTCTCAGCAGATGGGTGACTGGGGGAAACAGGAGCCATCATACCATCTTTGTTTTTTAGACAGCATCTCCCCATGTAGTTCAGACTAGCCTTGTACTCACTACCTAGACCAGGTTGGCCTCAACCTCACGGCAACCCTGCTGCCTCAGCCTCCCCCCAAGTGCTGGGATTACAGGTGTGCATGCCACCATGCCCAGCTGTTACAGAATTAAAAACACGGAGGCAGAGCAGCTTTGGAGTGGACATTGCCCAGGTCCTAGTGGGGAGCACTTGTCCTTGGCCCTGGCCCAGGGGTAGGGAGAAGGGTAGGCTCAGGCCCGCATCAGGAAGTGGGGCCTCTGCCAGTCCTGCAGGCGCTCAGTTAGCTGGGTGGAGGGTTCAGCAGGACACATAGCTTGACCAGTGGCCAGGATGTGGGTGCAACTGTGCCCCAGGCACCCACCAGGTGGACTTGAGGTGACATGCGGGAGGGGGGTGACGCAGGGACCAAGCCAGGCTAGCGGAGCCAAGGAGGCCTCATGACCGTGCAGTGGGCTGAGCCGTCCCCGTTCGGGGGGCTGGAGAGGGGGAAGCACCTTGCGCCTTCTACCTGGGAGCAGCCGCGCCGGGAGTGTGACAGGCAGGTAGCCGGGGCTGTGCCTGGTGTACACGGTGGCCCTTCCAGGGGTGCATGTGTCCTGGGCAGGCTCAGCATGTGGCTGCAGACATCTGACTGTTTTCCTCACAACTTTTTTTCCCTACTGGAAGTGCCTCTTATGTGCTAGAAAAGGCCTGTGCCACCGTGTGCAGCCCTTTCTGTTTCGTCTTCTACAGTGTCTCCTTAAGTTGCCCAGACTGGCTCAGACTTGCAGTCTTCCTGCCTCAGCCTCCTGAGGAGTACGGTGACAGGCATGTCTTGGACAGGGGTGTATTTACATGCAGCGTTTCCTTCTCAACTGCCCCTCCCCAGGGTCACCCCCACCCTGCTCATGGCACACCAGCCCGCTGCAGGTCCTCTGTGGCCTCCCAGACATCACCTGTGGAACAGCCACAGTGCTGCCTTTGGGTCCCCTCTCAGCAGAGTGAATCCTGTTGTGTCCTGCAGAGCTCAGAGCTGCCCACTGCTGGCGCTCCCAGATTTGGGCTCTGCCCCAGCCTCGCCTCATGCTGCTCTCCCCGCAGGAGCTACCTGGAGGGCAGCCTGCTGGCCAGTGGGGCCCTGCTGGGCGCAGAGGAGCTGGCCCAGTACTTCCCCGACCGCAGCATGGCGCTCTTCGTGGCCACCTGGAATATGCAGGGCCAGAAGGTGAGCAGCGGGCGAGGCCCTGCACCCTGGGAACTGAGCCCCTGCCCAGCCTGCTGCAGCCTTGGCATGGGCCACCAAGGCAGGGAGGGGGGCAGAGGGCACTACCTGGGAGCGGGTGGCATGGCTGCCCGCAGCCCCAGCCCAGGAGGTAGGAAGAAGGAAACCGAGGCGGGGTGGCCTGCACGTGTCCATGGGCTCCCGGGGTCCACGGACAGATGTGTCTTGGCACAGCCTTGGTTGCCCATGTTCAGAGGCAACGCTGGGGAACTGGCTCGGGTGGCAGATTGGGAACCCCAGCTCCTCCCCAGCCCACCAGGGGCCGGGGCCCTGACTGACCACACTGCTTTCCCGCAGGAGCTGCCGCCCAGCCTGGACGAGCTGCTGCTGCCCACCGAGGCCGACTACACCCAGGACCTGTACGTCATCGGCGTGCAGGAGGGCTGCTCCGACAGGTAGCTGGAGTGCCACGCCGGCCATAGCGCGGGAAGCGAGGGGCTTGGCGCTCTGCGAAAGATGGGTGGATGCGGAGCGGCACCTCCCCTCCCCCACCACTGGGGTTGCGCCTGCGCCCTGTGCCCTGCGCCCCATACTCCATCCCCCAGCCCTTTTTTAGTTTTTTCATTTTGAAGCAGGGTCTTGTTACGTGGCCCAGGCCGAACTCAAACTTGCAGTCCTCCTGCCTCAGCCTCCCAGAGTGCTGGGATGACAGGTGTGTGCTGCTGGAGCTGGCCACGGTGCTGGCTTCTCGGGAGGCCGTTCTGGGGTCAGCCTAAAGGACGGCCCTGGCCCGTGCGCCCTGGCAGCATCCTGTGACACGTGAGGAGTCTGGGGTTGTTGGGGGGAGCAGCCCCCATCACAGGGCTCTCATGGGGCCGAGACTCCGGAGCGTCTCAGCGGGGCGCAGCAGAAGCGCCTGGTGGCTTTAGGGGCTCAGGGCCTGTGCCGCCAGCAGCGCGAGGAGCAGGACCCGCTGCTCCCGAGTTCTGACCTGTGGCCCCAGTACCCCTCCTACAAGTCTGACTGCACCTCACAAGGCCAGGCCCAGCCGCAGGGGCCCCTGTGCCCCGAGCCAGGACCCTGCACCCCATCCCTTGTCCTCCACAGGCGGGAGTGGGAGACACGGCTGCAGGAGACACTGGGCCCGCGCTACGTGCTGCTGTCCTCGGCGGCCCACGGCGTGCTGTACCTGTCCCTGTTCATCCGCAGGGACCTCATCTGGTTCTGCTCAGGTAGGCCCCGCACCCCGCATCCCCACGTCCCCTCGTCCCCACCCTCTGACGGAGCTGGGCTGCAGTGCAGGCGCCTTGCACTGACCCACCTGGCCCCACAGAGGTGGAATGCGCCACAGTGACCACACGCATCGTGTCCCAGATCAAGACGAAGGGCGCCCTGGGCGCCGGCTTCACCTTCTTCGGCACCTCCTTCCTGTTCATCACCTCTCACTTCACCTGTGAGTCGACCTGTTGTCCCCAAGGCAGCACCCTTGGGAGCCCCATGCTGGTGACCAGGCGGGTGGTCAGCCGGGGCAGGGACTTGAGTGCCCGGAACCCTGCGTCCCTCAGCCAGATTCTGTCCCTGCAGCTGGAGATGGGAAGGTGGCGGAGCGGCTGCTGGACTACACCAGGACCGTCCAGGCCCTGGCGCTGCCCAGGAACGTGCCAGACACCAACCCCTACCGCTCCAGCGCAGGTGAGGTGTGGCCAGGAGGGCAGACGGCGGGGCCCGGATGATCTGGGGGAGGCTGCAGGGAGGCCAGCGCCCACACACTGTCCTGTGGGCCCAGCGGACGTCACCACCCGCTTCGATGAGGTCTTCTGGTTTGGAGATTTCAACTTCCGCCTGGGCGGTGGGCGCGCGGCGGTGGAGGCCGCGCTGAGGCAGGAGCGGGAGGCGGCTGTGCGGGCGCTGCTGCAGCAGGACCAGCTCACGCGGGAGATGAAGCAGGGTGAGTGGCAGGGACAGGGGGACGGCGGGCGCCAGGGCTGCGGGCTGAGCGCTGCACCCTGCAGGGTCCGTCTTCAGGGGCTTCCAGGAGCCAGACATCGTCTTCCTGCCCTCCTACAAGTTTGACCTCGGGAAGGACACCTATGATAGCACCTCCAAGCAGAGGACGCCCTCCTACACAGTAAGCCGCCCCAGGAGGGCCCCTGCAGTGCTGCGCCCAGGGCGCTGTGCCCAAGCCAGTGGGAGGCGGCCGCCCGTGCAGGCCCACACCCAGGTCCTTGCGCTCCAGCGGGGCGGGCCAGGGACCATCCCCTCCCTCTGTGAGGTCCTTGAAGTCTCCCCAGGAGTACCCCATGGGCAGGGTACTGCCCCGCCCCAGCTGGATGGCACCCTCGCTGCACCGTCCCTCTTGGCTCCGGCAGTGGGTGGACAAGCGGAGGCGCTGGCCTGGCTGTCCCGCAGACCCACGTTGGCAATGGGGGTCGTGGTATGGGTGACAGAGGCAGCCTTGGGGTTCAGGGTCAGCTGGCGGGGCCCAGAGCCACAGACCGCATGGTTGCTGGCACCAGCGCCCCTGCTTCCGTCTCTCCTGAAGGACCGAGTGTTGTACAGAAGCCGCCACAAGGGGGACATCCACCCAGTGACCTACTCCTCCTGCCCTGGCATCAGGACTTCTGACCACCGGCCCGTGTATGGCCTGTTCCGGGTGCGGGTGCGGCCAGGACGAGACAAGTAAGTCCCCCTCCCGTCTCCTCCCTGGACCGGGCTGGTGACAGTGCAGCACAGAGGGGCGGGCTGCCCGCAGCCTCTGGGGTTGAGCAAACCCCCAGCCCATGACCCTCAGGTTTCTCCCTCCCGAGGGCCTGGGTGCTCCATGGTGACCCTGGGGGCAGGGCTGAGGGCTTCTGAAGATGGGCCCAGAGGGTGTGGTGGAGCTGGCGGGTGGGAGAGAGCAGGGCCCCAGCCAATGTCCTGACCTCAAGGGGGTGTGAACCTCGGGGTCACGTCCCGTGGCTGAGGCACAGGGCACCTTGTCACCCTCCCCACAGCATTCCACTGGCTGCTGGCAAGTTTGACCGAGAGCTGTACCTGGTGGGGATTAAAAGGCGGATTTCAAAAGAAATCCAGAGACAGGAGGCGCTGAAGAACCAGAGCTCCAGTGCCATCTGCACCGTGTCTTGACATCGCTAGCGAGGACCCTTGTCACCTGCAGCTCAGGACCTCTGGCCTGGAGTCACTGGAGGAGGGGGTCTGCCCTCTGGCGTCGCTGTTGGGGCCCTGTGAACTGCTGCAGGGCAGCCCCCATTCTCACCAGGAAACCCCAAGCAGCAGCAGGACTGGCACCCTATGCCCACTGGTGTCCCCGTGCCCCTGCCCCACAGCACAGGGCTTTGCTTTTGGGGCGTCAGCACCCTGGCCCCACACAGGGCAAACAGGCTCCCCTTCCACTTCCTGTGCTCACCCTCAAGCCCTGGGCCTGAGTCCCCAGCCTGAGCCCATACCACACAGGCACAGCTGGTATCCTCCAGGCCTGACCCTGGGTGTCCAGAACCTGTGGAAGCCAGGGCAGCATCAGAAGCCACAACCTGACCCTTGGGGGCAGGGCACAGTCGCCCCCACCAGCTTACCCAGCCCAGGCAGGACCACCTTGCCACACCCTACACCACAGGAAGAGTCCCATTCAGTGGCCTCAGCCACAGCGGTGTCAACAGCAGCATCCCTAGTTGGGACACAGCCCAGCAGCCCCAGTTTGTGGGTCCTGTCACCCCATCTCTGGAGAAGGCACAATGGAGACACCAATGGAGAGGGACCAAGGGATGTGCATTCCAGCCTATTATTTATTTTTCCATATTTATATTTTTAAATACATAGATTGGATCTTACCCTCTCCTGGCCCTGAGCTGAGTGTGGGGCTGTGTGCGGTTCTCAGGGTGCTAGAGCAGCTCCCCACACGACTGGGCAGCACTGCTGGAAGAGGAAGGGGACCCCGGGCTGGAAGGACGGGCAAATGCGGGGTCCACAGCAGGCCTTGTATTGGCACCACTTCCCGAACACAGCTGTGCACTGCGGAGCATGCATCTGGCAGTGGCCCACTGCCAGAGGATGGCCACCTGCCACCTGCCCCACAGCTACTTGGGTCTGTGGCGTCACCACAGGTGCGCTGTTGCGAGTGAACTGAAGACATCAGGGAGATTCTCAACCCCAGTGGGGCTCCGTGGGTTCTCCCAGGCTGCTTCCAACCTGAGCCAGGGAGACCGGACCGTGACCTTGGAGAAGATCCTGGCTCGGCTAGGCCCCCAGTGGTGCCCTCCACACCTGCTGCTGTTTCAGACGAGCCACATTTACTTGGAAAGTCAGCTTAAAACTCAAAGCAGACCAAGCTGGCCAGTCTGTAGGAGGCACGGAACTGGGTGGCAGGCCGCAGCTGGGGGAGGCGCTCACCGCCCACCAGAGGATGCTGCCACCACAGGGGCATCCCCCAGCAGCCCAGCGGTCGGGCAGAGGACCTAGCTCAGGACCTACTGTGTGTGGCAGGACCTTCATGTACTGGTGGTGAGCAGGTTCTGCTCACCACCATGCAGCCACCAGCGGCAGCAGTGACCTCGGGCAGCAAGAGGCCAGCCCAGGGAAGGGGTCCGGCATCCTGGGCTCCTGGCCAAGTGGGCAGTGCTTGGAGGGGCAGGAGACTGGGCGGCCTCGGCCTCTGGAACCTCAGGGCAGCCTGCACCTCTCAGAGCCTAGGACGCTGCCCCACTGCCCGCCGTGCGTCCATCCTCCTTGCAGGTGGCGAACCCCAAGCTCTGTGCCATAGGGAACGCTCCAGAGGCTGACAGGGCAAGGTCTCACAGCAGGCAATCACCACACCCTGCCCGTGACAGGGTGAGGCCTTGAGGTGGGGTCCCCTCGTGTGACAGGCACTTATTTAATCCTGACTTGAAGATGCCCGGTCCCGGTCTGTGAGAAGGCGTGGTTTCCGCCACCAACATAGCCCGCCTGGCTTGCTGTTCTTTAGACCGAGTCATGGTCTTGTGCCACCCACAACACCACCGTCTCCAAGCTGCCCTCATGAGCACCGTACTGTGCTGTGGGTTCCCGGCCTCAGCTCCTGTGGTCTCACCAAGTCCATGCTTGAGAACCTCACAGCACCTGGCCACATCCCCCTTGGCCTGTGCCTGAGACCCTGGGACAGCAGGGGTTGACTTTCTGTCTCCCCCGGGGAGCCCCCAGCCCCTGTACATGCTGACACCCCAGGTCAGAGTGCGTCCTGCCACTGGGGGACGGGAGGCGCTCCGGGGACACAGCATGTGTCTCGTGGTACCAAGAACTAAATATGCTCCTCCCATTCCCTGCTTTAACGTTCAAATTGAGAGTCTAAGTGGCCCAGGCTAGACCGGAACCCGCAATCCCCTGCCTCCCAGATGCTGGGTTTATGACGTGAACCCCTCGGTGGCCAATGGTAGCCTCAGCTCCTTGCACAGGTGAAGAAGACGCGGCAGGAGGTGGTCGGCGTTTTATTGGCAGAGATGGCACTGCATGCCACTCCTGCCTGTCCAGTCTGTACCACGTGGCTTTTGGGCCAGGGAAAGCCTAGCCCGCAGCCCAGGGCTCTGGTATGGCGAGCACCCCGACTGGGGTGGGCACCGCCTTTCAGCCAAGGGGTGGGGTGGGGGTGGTCCACACCGCCCCGTTCGGCAAACTCCCTCCTGAAGGCTGCAGCAGTCACCCCAACGCTGCTCACAGGACCCCTCTACACAGTCCAGGCCACAGCACACATGCACACTGCTGTCCATGGCTGGCCCTCCAGTGGCCCTACCGGAAGAGCCGGTATGTCCTGGGCAGGCGCCCGTCCCGGCTGGACAGTGCAGCCTGAATGTGCTCATAGCTGGGCAGACCGCTCAGGTCACCCAGGGCTGCCACAGCGGGCTTTTGGCGCAGCATCTTCATAGCCACCCGCCTGATGTCCTCCGGCTTCACGTCACCTGGCGCAGGGTGAGAGCTGTCAGACAATACCACACCTCTGCCCGCCAGGTGAGGGTGGGCAGGTGGGACTGCACAGCCTGACAACCCCAGGGCCACGTGTGGCAGCCTGACCATCGGGAAAAGGACGGGCACTGTGGGGGATGCAGGGCAGTGTGTGCCAGCCAGCCTGCTGTTGGGGAGGGGCCCGGACAGGTCACTGCACAGGTGACACCAGCCAGCCAGGCCCGTGCTTCCCTCTACAAGAGCCCAGCCCAAGGACACAAGGGGCAGAGAGGCTGCACCAGGGACTCTGCTGTCCCCAAGGACCCTGCCTGAGGTGCCCCTGGCACAGAGGGGTTAGGGATGGGCTGCCAAGGTGCCCCACGTGGGCTGTACTCACGGATGAGAGTGCAGAGCTCGTGTGGCAGCTTGCGAGAGTGGGTGGCCAGCACCTGCCGCCCCACGTCCTCGAAGATCACGGGTCTGGACTCCAGGTTCATCATGAGCATGGACATCAGCTGTGTCTTGGCCCGTTCCAGCTCCACCTGAGGGCCACAGGCACCGTCCATCAGGTCACCCGCAGCCAGTGCCAGCCAGTGAGGGACAGACAGATCTGCTGCTCAGGGCACAGCAGGCAGCAACTGTGTCCTGGGCACACAGGTTGTGGCCTAGACCCTGTTTCCTGGCTGGGGCTACACAGGGACAGGGACAGACCTGATCTTGGCTCCTCTTTGCTACAAGAGAGTAAACGGTTCCAGTTCCACCAGCCCCTGTGCACGGGGCCCGACCACCGTCGCAGCCCCCACAGCTTCTGGGGGGCAGCCTGCAAGACCTCAGCGACCAGGGCCGAGCAAGCCCAGAGAGCGCTGGGGGTGGGGGGGGGGACGACAAGCCCGTGGGTCTGACAAACTCTGCATGATCAGCTGTGCACTTTTCTGGTGGTGCAGGAAGGGACAAGGCCTCAAGCACACCAGGCAAGTGCTATGCCACTGAGCACAGAGCAGAACCGGGCCGAAGCCTCAGCCAGGCATGTCCCGCAAGACGTCAACTCCACACTGCCCTGGAAGGGTGGCTGGGGAGAACGGACAAGCTGCTCCAAGACACTGCCGGCCACCCCCAACCAGACCCCTGCTGACCCAGGGGCAGGGCGCCACCTCACCACATCCACGGTTCCGCCCATCAGGATGAACTCCTTGGTGATGATCTCCACCATTTCTCGAACCTACAAGGGACAGGAGAGCGGGAAACTTGGCATGAGCAGCCCCGCCGCCCCCGCCACCCCCGCTGTTGCACCCGCACCTGTCTGGGGTCAGCGCTGGCGTGGATGCACAGGAGGCCCGTGTCCTCATAGCTGTGGTGGTAGGAGGTGGCATTGTACATCCAGTGGTGCCTGCAAAGGGGACAGAGGGGACCTGCAGCATCAGGCCACAGACGCGGGAAGGGCACCGTGGCCTCGAGGGCCATACCTGGGAGCCCGGGCTGTGACCCCTGCTGACCGGTTGAGCACGTTGAGGTAGAGCCTGGAGAACATGCCCTTGCCAGGGCCGCCGGCTGAGAAGGAGCCACCGCCTCCCATCATCATGTTCAGCACCGCAAAGGGGATGAAGTCATCCTCCTGCGGGATGCAGGTGCCACTTAGCAGGGGCCCCTCACACCAGGGTGCGGCCCGCTGCGCCCAGACTCACCAGGAAGGAGCAGCTCTCGAGGCCCACCATGATGTGCGTGAGCTCGGGGATGGGGGTTGGGCCCAGGCTGACGCTGGACATGTCCCTCTCCAGCTGCAGTGAGACCAAGGGGGCGTCACACGCAGCCTCCATCGTGCCAACACTGCGCGGCCAACAGGACGGGGGCACAGGGTCCCAGGCTGTGCAGTGCACACAGGACAGCACAGACACACATAGGATGCCAGGGGCACCCACCAGACACAGCATGGTGCCACGCTACCTTGACTATCCCACCAGTGTACTGGGCCACTGACTGGTCCACGGCTGCGGGCCCCGCGTCCCCCCAGGCTGGCCGCACCCCCAGCAGGTGCCTGGTGGCGGACTCCACCAGGCGCTCGTGCTCCACGCCCACGCCGGCCAGCACCATGCGCTCGGGCGTGTAGTAGCTCCTCAGGTAGGAGTGAAGCACTTCCCGGTCGATCCTCACGATGTTTTCTGGGGGGCAGAATCGGTGGAGGCCCACCGTGTTCCCCCTGTAAGCAGCCTGCAGGAGGGAAGGACACAAGCACAAGAACATGTGAGGGTCCTGACCAACCGTCACCTGCCTTCAGTTGAGCCTCTGGACAAACCTGACACCTGTGGACACCTCAGCTGTGGTCTGACATCTGCAGCAAAGCCTCCCCCTGGAGAATAAAAGTTCACCAAAAAAGTAAACTAAAGGCTGCTCTACAGACAGGTAGTGAGGAGCCTGCTAGGCAAGAAGCAGGAAACACAGCAGTGCCACAGTCACCCCCAGGGCAGAGGCTGCCGGCCCGCCACATGCGCGGCCCTGGCTTCCGTGCCTGGTGCTGCCAGGATAAACGAGGAACCACGCAATCGACTGAGACTGTTCCGTAGGCACCCAGGACTGCAGGACGGCAGGGACCTCGCGCCCGTGCCCAGCACGGAGCCCCGGAGGGGGAACACGGGCGTAGGTGAGCACCCCTTTACCTCGTGGATCATCTCAGTGAGGAGTGGTTCCGGGTCAGGCCGCATGTTCAGGTCCTGCAGCTCAAACTGCACTGCCATCCGCGTCATTTCCAGCTCCTCGTCTGCAGGGAACCCGGAGACAGGGCTCAGCCTGAGGCTGCCAGGCACTACGGCCACCTCTGCCCTCACCAGGCCAGCGGCTAGGGAGCGGCAGTAGGGACCCAGGCCACCGGTCTGCACTGCTCTGCCGGGTCCCTATGGGAGCCCTGACTGGCTCACCTGTAAAAGGTCACTGCCAGGGGACCTTACCTGTCTGCCCCAGGTGTAAGACCAGACAGAAGGGCGCTCAGGAAACACACAGACCAGTGTCGCCGCCCCAGTAGCCCCAAGGCCGAGGCCAGGCCACAGAATCCTAACAGAAAGGCGGCCCTGGTATACGGGGCCAGGCAGCTGTGACACAGACGTCACGCAGCAGGACAACCAGCAGCCCCTCCCACGTGCCCTCCCACAGCAGCTCGAGCTCTGTCATTCGCAAGCCCAAGATGGGTTAAAAAGACCATGATGCAAAACTGCCAGCACCATGCTGGCCACGCTGTTTAAAGATAGCATGAGAGGCGCTTCTGAACTAAAACCTCAATGAAAGGCTCAAAGGGCAGAGGTGCCCCCCCAGCACTGAGCATGCCCACAATGCCCGGGGCGCAGGCCCCAGGGTGGACGGCGTGCACACTTTACCACTGAGCCCCCGCTGCCGAGGACTTTCTGATCCCTGGCACTATCCTGGGTGACGCTTCATCACTGCAGGGTAAGGCCCTAGCCAAATCTTCACCCTTGGGGCCACTGGCGCACCTCCTGCCCCCAACCCCAGGACCCCTGTGCGTGCCATCCACACCTGTCAGGCAGGGCTGCAGGACCACATCGGCCAGTAAGCCCACAACGGTGTCCAAGCCTCTGCTGTCAGCAGACACAGCGTACATGGTGGTGTCTCTGGAAGGAACAAGTCATTGGATCTACACCCAGCAGGCACAGCGGCTGCGCTGGGGGCAGGGCACTCAACACCGGCAGCCCCTTCCCCCTCAGCAAGCACGAGTTTCCACAGGAGAAGACACCGCGGAGTCACCACTGCCAAGCCCCCTGGCATCAGTGAGCCCAGGCTCTCTCCCAGGGGCCACTGTCCAGCTTGTGCCATGGACAAGTGACCTGACTGATGTGAAGACGTGCAGATGGCTCAGAGGAAGAGGCTGGGCACAGCCACAAGCATGGGAAGCGGGGGAGGGTAGGAGCAGCGGCCTGAGCTGAAGATGGAGTTGCTTCCAGCCACCCCTGGCCTGGCCTGCCTGGGTCTAGAACACCCAGCTGATCTGCCCAGAGCAGTCCCCAAGTTATGCTTCCCAGGTCACCTCCCAACTGCAGGCCTCTATCGCCTGGCTCTTGTCCCAGGCCATGTGAGTGGCTTCTGCCTGCCCTGTGAGCATCTTGGGACTGGGGCTTTCCCTGTACCCTGGCATCCAACCAGGGTGCAAGACGAGTGAGTGTCCTTCCCAGGACTGTGTCCCAGTGTCATTGCCACCACCTGTGGTTCCATCCCCACCTCCACCCCTGCCCCACTTGGCTGACCCAGGGCTTCCTTCTCACTCTGAACTGGAACAGGGATAGCGCCACCCGGACAGGACGTATATGATGGCCGGTGTACCTGGAGGTCTGGCAGTCACAGATGCCCCCATGCTTCTCCAAGGTGAGCAGAATCTCATCTTTACTGTCAAATCGGGCAGTAGACTGACAAAAATAAACAGGAAAGCTTAAATAAGCAATACGAAGCAGCCTTGCAATTGTAACCTTTATGAAAATTTCCTTTTTTTCAAAACACAAACAATGCTTTAGCTTAAAAGACCGTCTTTTAGTGTTAATTCAGCTATTTGAATCATTTATCATAACAACCATCCTGGGGGGAAGAAAACTTTGAAAAAACCCCAAACATTCCTTCCTAAGCATAGTCTTCAAAAGTCCCAACTGGACACTGACCGAAAATGCCAATTTCTCCAAGAAGTGAGCAATCCCGCTAACGTATTTCGCTTCATATCTTGATCCTGAATTAATAAGAACTGGTAATAAAAGAATACA
The DNA here is from genome assembly GCA_004027455.1 of Hydrochoerus hydrochaeris. NCBI lineage: Eukaryota > Metazoa > Chordata > Mammalia > Rodentia > Hydrochaeridae > Hydrochoerus > Hydrochoerus hydrochaeris. Next base: position 203,891 of record PVLA01003284.1, on the reverse strand, counting down.
AGTTAATGAGATATTTAAAATAGGAAGTTTAATCAGGATAAACCTTTCAAAATTGCAACTCTAACAGCCAGAAGTAATGAAGGAAGCTGCTCACTGTCCTCATTGTGATGACAGAGCCACAGGGGCACAGTGGCACCTTGCCTCACAGATTTCACTTGTGTTGTGATTTGGGGGAAGATGGCCTCACATTTGTGTGGGGAAGACAGCCATGGCTGTGTTTGTCACCTAAAGTGGAGTTTTTCAGTGGAAGCAAAATTTTGTTGAACACTTTTGTTTGAAAACTGAACTGTGGGGGTCGGGGATACAGCTCAGAGGCACAGTGCCTGCCTGGCAAGGCCAAGGTCCTGAGTTCAAGTCCCAGTAGGATTAAAAAAAAAAAAAAAAAGAAAACAATTTTTGAGATAGGGTCTCACTATGCAGTTCAGGCTGGCCTTGAGCTCATTTTGTAGCCCAGGCTGGTCTCGAACTTGTAATACTCCTCCCACCTTAGCCTCGAAAATGCTGGGATTACAGGCATGCGCCACCACGCCAGGCTAAAAGGAAACAGTTGTTTCTGAACAGAAGTGTTTGTGAACTGTTATCACAGACATTTGTGGAAACCTGTAGTGGTTCACGAAGAAAACTTCTATGATTACAGAAAGGTAGAAAACAGGGAGGAGGACATCAAACCCTAAATCTACTACCAAAAATGGCCACTATTCAAGTATTCAGTTTTTTTCTTTTTCTTTTTTGTCATGGGGTTGACTCTCGGGGCACTGTGCCACTTAAGTCACATCCCTATTCCTTCACCACACCCCCTTTTTAAAAGACAAGGTTTTATGGAGTTGCCAGGACTGATCTTCAATTTACAATCCTTCTGCCTCACCCTACTGACTGGCTCAGATTACAGGCATGCACCACCACAGCCGGGAGTTTCAGGTTTTAGCTTGCTTCTGCTCGTAGCAGTTTACAAAGAACTTGCTAAGGAAGCCTGACAGTCAAAGCACACGTTAAAGCCCAAGAGGCCGCCTGCAACACACCGAGAGTACTTACTTCCCACTGTACAAAACTGTCCGAACTTATTCTGAGATGCCACGCGGAGCCCGTTATCCAGCGTGGTGACTTTGGTTTCAAACTTTTCCTGTCCGTCGACTGTAGCAAAAATAGGTTTGGGTAGGCCAGGTAAGGGAGTAGAGAGGGGGATGCTGGTGTAGCCCCCTCCACTGCTAAACTGCCTGTGTGCAGGGAGCCCAAACCTGCAACAGAGAAGATGAGCACACTTGGGTACAGCTGGGTACCCATCTTCCGTCCGAGTTAAGTCAACACTTCATTTGTACATGCCATGAGGGACAACACCGGGAGCGACCACGACCCAGGCTCAGCCAGAACCTAAAGCAAGAGGGTTCCGATCTTTGGTCCTAACTGCCAAGCGATGAAACAGTAACAGCAATTCGCTCTGAGAGCAGTCTATACTGAAGCCCTTGACAGCCCTGACCTTCCACAGCCCTCGCTTGGCTGGTCTGCACGGCCAGGACCGTGTGGCCTCTGCCTCCCCTTCCAGGGAGGCCCTGGTCAAAATTCCCGGAACGCTCGGCTCATCGCCGCAGGAGCCCGAGTCCTTTCCGCATTCCGCCCCTTCGTCATCTCCTGGCTTAGATGTCACCGCAGAGCGCTTTCCCTGTCCAGCCTTTCCTATTCCGTAGCACAAACGCCGCGCCTCTGCGTCAAAGCGACTCCCGACTGCCGACCCGGGGGTCAGCGATCGTCCGCACCCGAGCCCTTCGCCCGCGCCCTGAGCGGTCCACGCACGTTTCCCGAGGGACTAGGCGGCCCGGCCGTGGGGGGCCGGAAGCGACCTCGAGGCGGGGCTTTCCCCGCGATTCCCCAACCCTCCGCGTCCAAAGGACGCCCGGCTCACCTCGGCCGCCCGCCCCAGGCCCCGGAGCCGCGCAGCAGCCGTGCCGCCGCCAGCACCGCCGCCGCCATCGCGCCCGCCGCACTTCTGCCGTCACTTCCGCTTCCGCTGCGCGCCCCGCCCCCTCTCGCACGCTTCCGCTGCGCGGGGCGGAAGCGGCCGCGGGAGCTCGGAGGGGCGGCGGCGGGGCCATGGGGCCCGGCTAGGAGGCCGGCCGAGGCAATGTCGGGCCACGGGCACCGCCAGGGCGCGCCCCCGCTGTGCCGGGCGCGGAGCCTCGTGGTGACGGACGGTGAGCGGGACCGGGGCCGGGGGGCGGTCGGGGCCGGGCGGGGGTGAAGCTGCTGTCGTTGTCGCTTACAGCTCCTGCGTTCTGTGAGCGCCGGTCTTGCCTGCCCCAGCTAGACTGTGGGCGGCCCCCTTTCCTCGGCTTTCGGCCGACGTTTATGTGCTATGTGCCCAGCCCGGTGCTGGCTTCCGTGGGAGACACAGGTGAGAGTCGGGGCGCAGACCCGGCAGGGAGCCCCGAGCCAGTCCAGTGTCCCCGCCTAGCCGACCGGCGGGCCGGGGAACCCGAGCAGGAATGTCGATGTCCGGGGAGCACAGCGAGACCTCTCCCTCCCGGCGGGACAGAGGGCGGGGAGTAGGGGCGGCCGTGCCGGCTCACGACCACCAAGGCAGCCTTGTGCAGGCGCGCGGCTGTGGCACTGTGGGGTGTCACTGGACTGGCAAGCTGTGCCCTCCCCCAGCTGGGCGCCGAGCGCCCCACACTCCCAGAGGCCAGGGCACCCACCAGGTCCAGAGCGCCCGGCTGGTTCTCAGAAGTCTCGCGGGCAGTGAGGGCCACTGCAGTGACTCCACCTACCCCCAAAGGCACTGCAGTCACACAGCCACCTGTGATGTGGCGGGGCAACCCTATCTCTTTGCAGATTTTGGCTATGGAAAAGGGAAATGTCCTAAGCAAGGTCCATCAGGAGCTCACGAGACCCGATTTGGAGGTAGAGTAGTTCGGAGACCCATCTGTTTTCTTTTCACTCAAGCAGTGCCAGGCTTGTGTCCAGGCCCTGGGGCTGCTGATTTGACAGTATCTGAGGGGTGTGGCTAGACGCCTAAAGATCAGGTGCAGGTAGAGCCCCCAGGGTTCCATCTTGCCCCTGGGGGTGATAGGGAAGGAGAACCTCACAGGCAGGACACATGAGGGAGGTAGGAAGTCCCACTGAGAGCTGAGGAGAGAGTGAGGCAGGATGACAGGAGCCCTGTACATGGGGCCAGTACCAGCGAGAGGGTCGAGGAAAGCGTGCAGTCAGGTGCAGAGTGGAGAACATGAGCCAGGGGAGAAGGCTGGACAGACTGAAGCGAACAGTTCCCAAGGAACGTGGAGCCCCATGTGCAGGTCACCCTGCCCATGGTACCTGAGTTTGCTTCATAGTGCCATGTCCTAGAGATCTGGGGGTGGGGTGTGTCATGGGATGTGACTCAGAGCACTTGGTCTAGCTCGGGCGAGGCACCAGGGGCCATCCTCAGCCCCAGAGGGTTTCCTGGGGGAGCCAGGAGTGAAGAATGGGAGAAGCAAGCATGCAGAAACATGTCTCTTGCACTCTTTGGGGGCAGCTGGCTCACTTCTGGTGTCACCCAAGTCAGGTGGCATTGTGAGGCTGGCCTTCCCCAGTAGGCGCACTCATGCTCTGGAAAGGGGGAGGGGAAGGCTGCCCTGAGTAATCTTTGCAATGCCTGTTACTTTAGATGATAAACCTGAAAACCTTGAAGAGGCAAATCCATTCTCCTTTAAAGAGTTTCTGAAAACCAAGAACCTCAGCTTGTCGAAAGATGACACAAGCAACATTAGAATTTACCCAAAGGTAAATTCATGGAGGTTGACCCTGCCACAGGGGGAGGGGACATGCAGGGCAAGCAGGGCTGCTGTCACTGGTGGAGAAGCCCAGTGGGCTGACAGCTGCTTGGCCGCTGTGATTGATAAGATGGCCTCTTTATTTCTCCCTTGTGGTGCCCGGGTTTATATCCTGCTAGGCAGCACTTCTCTGCACCTCCTCAATGGCCTTTTGTAAACTTTGGGACAGGTCTTCCTCAGGGGCCCAGGCTGACCTGGAATTTACCATCCTCCTGCCTCAGCTTCCAGAGAAGCTGGGAATTTAGCCTGTACCCCAGGCCTGGCTAGGATGGGCCTTGCTTTAGGTTGCAGACTGAGCAGAAAGAAGGGCAGCTAATGGCTTCTGGCTGCAGGATTCACCTCCACTGTTTCAGGAAGCCTCCAGGCGCTCCCTGGTACTTGACTCCGGCTCCCCAACTGCCCAGGCTGTGGGCTTTGGCCTGAACTATCAGCAGCCATTTTTTGAAGACCTGACAGGGGCAGGAGACCTCCTGGAAGAGGATGATGACGAGGAAGATGGGTGGAATGGGGCCTATCTGCCATCGGCTGTGGAGCAGACCCGCTCATCTCAGGCCACGGCCAGCACATCCCCCTGTGGCACCTACCTCTCCTTCTTCTCCACCCCGTCGGAGCTGGCGGGGCCCGAGTCTCTGCCGCCATGGGCAATGAGTGACACAGACTCACGCATCTCCCCGGCATCCCCACCCGGGAGTCCAGATACCAACTTCCCTGCTCACGGAGAGTGCCTGGGAGACAGGCAGTTGCGGACCCTGCAGATAAGCTATGAGGCGGTAAGTGAGGGCCGCCCCGTGTGGGGCGGGGGTGGGGGGGGTGGGGGGTGCTGACCTGCCTCCAGGGGGCGCTTGGGTAACCGCTGCTGCAGTTTTCTCATGGAGAGCTACGCCCTCGGTTGGCTTTGGGTATGCGGTGCGTGCCACCAACTGGAAAGTACAGGGATTATGCCGGGTGTGGTGGCTCATGCCTGTGATCCCAGCATTCAGGAGGCTGAGGCAGCAGGATCACCATGAGTTTGAGGCCACCCTGGGCTACATAGTACGTCCAAGGCCAGCCTGGGCTATACAGTGAGACCCTGTCCTAAAAAGGAAAAAGCGCACCAAAGCGTGTCAGGAAGCAAGGCTCATTTGGAGCGCGATGTGCTCAGGGAAGGTTGGCGAGAGCCGTCAGCTCAGGGACATCTCGCCAAGTATCGCAAGTGAAGCCTTTGAGAAGTCATAGTCACCGAAAAAGACTGCGAGTGGAACTGAGTCTGTGGCACAGGGTCTTCCTCGCATTGGTGCTGAGAGGGTACTGGAGACCTGGGGTATTTCTGTCCCTCAGCCAGGCCGGGCGAGGCACGGCTCCAGGATGGCATATGCGCGAGTACCACAGCGCACACAAGCCAGAAATGCAGCGCCCCTCCCAGAAGCACTTAGGCTTTTGAATGAGACTCGCTGGGTTTCTAATGAGGGTTTTCTTTCTCTGCAGCTGAAAGATGAAAACTCTAAGCTAAGAAGAAAGCTCAATGAGGTTCAGAGCTTCTCTGAAACTCAGACAGAAATGTATGTAAGCTTTCAGTCAGGAGGCGACTCAAAACGTCCTCTCTGCCACCCAGGGAAATTGGCTTCTAAGTGACAGCAGCGCACTGGCTTTCCTCTGGGGTCACTGTGCCACACAGGCTTCCTGGGTGCACTCTTGGTCTCCAGTATGAGGATTGAACCCCAGGCCTTTACACTGAGCCACATCCCCAGCCCTGTTTAAAAGCCAAGACAGGGTCTCATGAAGTTGCCCAGGCTGGGCTTGCGCTTCTGATCCTCCTGCTTCAGCCTCCCAGAGCGTGGGGATGATAAGCATGCACCACCATGCTGGCTCTGTGTGAGCTTTTTTTTGTTGTTTCCAGGGATCAGACTCATGACCTTGCACTTGCCAGGCAGGTGCTTATACCACTGAGCTAAAACCCTGGCCCTTGTGTGAGGCTTTGAAAGCATCAGACTCCAATCAGGCAAAGCAGAGCAGCAGAGCTGGGCTCCCTCCCGACCTGGGACAGCTCAGTGGGGTACTCGGGGTGGTCACTGCTCCTGCCTCCAGCCCACACTTTGTGATCTGGCTGTGGGCTTTTCTAACAGTGAGATAGAAGTGCTTCTAATTTAAAAGTGTTCTTGAAAACAGCTGCGTAAACTCAGCAGCGGGCTTTTCCTGCCAGGGTAAGGACGCTGGAGCGGAAGCTGGAGGCGAAGATGATCAAGGAGGAGAGCGACTATCATGACCTGGAGTCGGTGGTGCAGCAGGTGGAGCAAAACCTGGAGCTGATGACTGTAAGCAGGGCTTCGGCGCGGGGTGCAGGGTGCAGTCCCAGGCTCGGGACCCCCCCCCCTTGGGCTGCCATTGCCGTCCTGGACCTGACTGCTCTCGGGTGGAAAGGGGCCCCTGGGTGCAGCGGCCACGCTCTGCTCTGGGCGGGGCATCCCACAGGCCTAGCACAGGCTCTGTGGGCCGGTCCCTGGTTCCCAGGCCACCATAACATGAGGCCTGGGGCGGGGCAGGCAGGGTCCTGATGGACTTGACCTCAGTGATGCAGCCTGTTTGTGTTTTGGGCGACAGAAACGGGCTGTGAAGGCAGAAAATCACATCATGAAGCTCAAACAGGAAGTGAACCTGCTCCAGGTGAGGAGAGTCCCAGAGTCACCTGCACAGGAAGTTTGGAAACAGGCATGGGCTGCCCTGTGCAGCAGCAGGCAGAGGTCCTCACCTGAGGGTGGCACCAGGCTCTGCTTAGGCCCAAGCCACAGGGGCAGAAATGGGTGGCCGTGTGCTGGCCTCTCAGTCACATCGCAGATGTCAGGCTCCAGGGTGGGGTGACCCCACACAGAGCAGGTGCCAAGGGTGCCTCAGAGTAAGGAGAAGGCATTGGGCTCTGCTCCGGGGACCCCCCTGGACAGGAGCACCTGCCGGGGGGAGGGGCGGTCTGTGCCTGTCCCCAAGGGTGACCACACAGGCCACCTGGTGTGCTCCACTCCGCTGCCACCCAGCTGTCCGTTCCTGTCCCTCCCAGGCACAGGTCTCCAGCTTCAAGCGGGAGAACGAAGCCCTGCGGTCGGGCCAGGGTGCCAGCCTGACGGTGGTGAAGCAGAACACCGATGTGGCCCTGCAGAACCTCCGTGTGGTCATGAACAGTGCGCACACGTCCATAAAGTGAGCCCGGGAGCCAGGCGCCTGGGGCCAGGAGGTGGGGAGGTGAGGGTACACAGCCCGGTCTCTGCCAGGCTGGCCAGGCAGCTGTAGGGAGCAGGGCTCTGTGGGGTCCTGGTGGCCCTCTGATCCCATCTGTTTCCACTTCCCAAGGAGGGTGGCCTTGGTCACACAGAGGGATCCAGCTTTGTCACTCTCGAGACTCTGAAGCTGGGGACAGAGGGAACAGTACAGCTCTCCTCCGCTTGCACAAACCCACCGGGGCCACACGAGGCTCCTGGCCCCCTGGGCAATACCACTGCCTCACTAACACCACAGTCCCAGGCACTCCTTACCACGCAAGGCCCAGCATCCCAAGACACCCACGCAAGGCCGAGAGATAGGTGTTAAAAATGCATTTAACACACCGCCAGGACCACAGCTCAGCACCCTGAACCTCGGCTGCCCTGATAACTGCAGGCTGCAGGCATGCAGAGCAGCAGTAGGCCACATGGCCGGACTGGGCAGGGTCACCATGGGGTCATTGCTGCTGGGCTTGTGCTGCTTCCACTCCGGCAGGAAGTCACAGTGCCATCTGCACCTGTCTCCCAGGGGCTGAACCTGCAGGGCCTGGTGCTGGCTACCCGATGTGCACTCACTGCCAGCAAGGGCCATCTGCCAACTTGGACCCCTTTTCTTCCATTTGTCATGAGTGCTTGGAGTAACAGCCCTCAATCTCTGCTCTCATTGTAGGCAGCTGGTTTCGGGAGCCGAAACGTTGAATCTCGTTGCTGAAATCCTTAAATCCATAGACAGAATCTCTGAGATTAGGGACGACGAGGAGAACTCTTGAGACCACCAGGTGCTTTCAGCTCCTGGCTCCGTGCACCCAGATCACCACCACCATCTGAGTACGCAGCTGCGCCCCACTAGCGTCCTCCACCGAGTAAAGCATTCATCATGAGACCCAGACACCACCACCCATGCAGTGTTACTGGCCATCGCCATAGGAGTGGCACCTGTGTGTTGCACCCGTGGTTTATAAATGGTCCTTGGTGAAATTCTGCTTTACAGATTTGGTGATCTATCGGGAGAGTTTTTTTGAAATGTAGTGGTTTTTGAAGGAAATTCTAAGCAGCCGTTCTGCAGTATTTCTGTCACCATCCCAGCACTAACTGCAGGACGCTGCACGGCCAGGACAGCAACTTGTGCCTTTTTGCTGCCATTCAGTTTCCCGCTGGCTGGTGGCTCACACCGAGGCCTTCAGGGCGGCTCAGTACTTGGGCCAAGTGTGGAGGCCCCACCCAGGGGTCACAGCTCCCCTCCCGCTCCAGCACCGGGGCAGAGGCCATACATTCCATAGTAGGGAGCCTCTGAGCTCTCAGCTTGGTCCATGTTCCCAGTGACGTTTTGTGCAGTGCTGTGTAGGGCTCGGGATGTAGTGTGCAGAGCCTCCCAGGGCACCGGGCCTTGGGCTGCCCTTGTCTTTCCTGCCTGGGGAGGACACGGCAGGGAGCCAGTGCTTTGTTGGCTGTTTTCCTATACGAGGTTTGTTTTAATAAGTTTAATCCTCTAACACTGTTTAAATAAACTAAAGTTCACATGCTGTTTCTGCATTGTGACTTGACCTGTTCCTCGTACTAAGACCTACACAGGTGTCCTCTAACACTGTGGCATGCATCTTGTTCTTATCACTGGTGACCTGTGCCCCTTCATCCGGCCCCCAGCTCCTTGGCCTCGGGGGTCAGGGTCGGTAACAGGGATGAGACACAGTGTGCGCTGCACAGCTGCCTGTCTGGGGTCGGCAAGGTCCTCTTCTGAGTGCACAGCAGCCCTGGGAAGCCCACGGGGCTGGAGATCCAAAGCGATCCCTCAGCCACAGATCTGCCCTGGGCTAGCCGGTGTCCCCTCCACCACTGGGATGGGGGAGATGCCATGCCTGCGGGTTGCCTGCACTCCAGCCCGTCCAGTGTAGGGGGTGAGGAGATGAACTCAGCCTGGATTCCCGTTGTCTCAGCATGTTTGCAGTGTGCTGTGATACAACTTACCATCCATGGTGACCTCTGCCCGACGCCCATTGTGGCCTCAGCTTGGAGGCCCACGTGAGCAGGTCCTGGCCCAGGGCGGGAAAGATAGGTCCTGGAGAAGCCAGGGGCTCCAGCTCAGGCACTGGACGCCCTCCTCCTGGGCTCACCCCCCAGCTTCCTTGCTGCAGAGCCGCCTGGGGCCTGCCAGGCTGAGGGCGGATGCCTTGGCCTTCCCAGATGCCGCCAAGGATGCAGAGGGCCTGCCTGCCCCAGCCCTACATCGGTGGTCTGGCGTGGACACCCTATGGCCCTGCAGGTGGGGTGACGAGAGGCGGGCTCGGCATACAGCCAACCCTCCAGTCATAGGCAACTATGTGTATGGGCCCCAAGCAAACCTCGCCCGTAAATCCGTACAAGCATAGAGGCCAGGCCAGGCCAGCCCAAGCATGAGGCAGTACCCAGTGCGGCCGTGCAGGGGCAGCGCCGAGCAGCGCGTCTTGGGCGGGCAGTCCGGGGCTGCTGTCCCAACGTGCCCTGCGCTGTTAGGCGGGACTTCCGGTGCGCATGCTTAACCCCGCCGCAGCCGGAAGCGTTGTGTCTGCGGTCGCCTGGGCGACGGAGTGGGCCCTTGGACCAGGGAGTCCGTGGTGCTGGGCAGGCGCCCCCAGGTGAGGGCCTGGCGGGACCGACCCCGCGGAGGGGTCTCTGTCCTCAGGAGCAGGCTGCTGAAGCCGAGGATATGCGGCGGGGAGACTGAGGCGGCGGGCCCCCGTCCCTTCCGGGGCTGGGCAGTGGCGCCCCTCACATCCGGCGCACGCGGGACGGGCCCGGGCCGTGCTGCCTCGGTCTCCGTCGGCCGAGGCGCCAGCGGCTTCTCGCATTGATGGTTTATGGGGTGCAGTCTTGAGGAGAGTAGCTGAACCCGAGCTGCCGCTCTGTCCCTGGTCACCCCGTGGGCCTGAAGTCCCCTCTGCACTGACCTTCCCGCTGGAGAGACGGTTCGGTCGGAAGAGGGCGACCCCGGTGCTGGGGAAGGCGGCCGGGTGTGGCTTAGGACTTGGACTTGTGACGTCGATCTTTTGGCTTCTGCTGAGCGGCAGGTCAGGTCCAGGGCCAGGGTGAGGTCCAGGGCTGGAGAGGAGTGACACTGGCTTCACTACAGGAGCTGAGGCCAGGCCACCCAGAGAGAGCACCTCCTCCCGCCTGGCCTGCCCAGGGATGGCGGCTTTGACTTTGCGGTGGTTCTGCAGACCCGCGGGCTCTTTGCTGCATGGTTTGCAAGTTGACAGGCTTTGCCCAGTATGAGGAGGTGTGAGCCTAGTACACCTGGAGGACACCAGTTGCGGGGCGCTTCGCATTGCTGCTGATAACCTCCACTCGGAAGGGGGTGCCAAGGAGAGGGGGGCTGTTTCTTTGCCATTTGACCTACTAGGCTTGGGCATGTGTTTTTGTGGAATATTCTTTGCCAGGGCCTTGCTTTCTCTTTCTGGCTTCCTTACCCCTTTAGACTTTGGTGACCACTGTTCCTAGGGGAAAAGCCTCCTGTTCACGTCAGCAACTGTCTGTGCAGTGTCAGCCCCCTGCCAGGTGCTATTCTGGCTGGAGAGAGAGGAGGCACAGAGGGAGCCTTTCCCCCGGAGTCCCCTTCTGGTGCTGTCAGGTGCCGTGTCATCTGTCCAGTGCCCTCTGCGTTAGTCCACATATGGAGCACTGGATGCCTCTGCAGCTGGAGCCATGGTTTAGCTCTCACAGGGGCCTCGTCTTTGCAGCCTCCTTGCCTCACACTACACTTAGTGATCAGCTTCCTCATGGCCGAGCCTGGGAGAGGCCAGCCTGGCAGGCCCTGCTGCTGTCCATCCGGCTTCCACCTGTGCTGCTTGTAGTATCAGTCACAGGATGTTAGCCCCTGACAAAGCAAAACACACAGAAGTTTTTGGAGTGCAGAAGGCTGCTGGGCTGCCATACCAGGGCTGGCCTGTGCCTCAGTCTCCCTCCAGAGGGCCATGGCAGGATGGGGTTCGGCACTGATACTCTGTGATGTGTGTTGGAGGCAGGTGGAAGTCATGGACATAGATGCTGAAAGAGAGAAGATATCAAAGGAGATCAAGGAGCTGGAAAGAATCTTGGACCCGGGCTCCTCCAGCATCCCCATGGACATCTCTGAGTCAAGTCTCGATTCAGATTCTGATGCAGGTGAGTGTGTGCACCCAGCCTCCTCGAGGCATGGCTGGACCCCTGCCTCCAGCAGCTCCTTAGCCCTGCTGTTTCCTGCCCAGCGTGGCCTCTGCCTTTACTGCAGCCACAGAGCCCCGTTCCTCACCACTGATCTCCTGACTGTATACACAGCCTGTCCCCCTGCTACCTGGCTGGGCTCTGGGTGAGCATACCATCTTGGGGAGAGGGGAGCCCCAGGGCTCAGCCCTTGGCCTAATCAGTCACTGTAGCTCCAGGCCCTGGGATCTCTTTTGCCCCGGGCTCCCCTGCCAGGAAGAATCACCCCTTCCCCACTGCATACTCCCCCACCCCGTGTGCCCTCTCTCAGTCCTCTGGTGTCCAGCATGGTGCGTTTGTGTTTCTGACAGAGTCACTTCCTGCCGAGGACTTGGACATCGCTGGCCCCCCAGTCTTGGTAATGCCACTCCCCCTACTTGCTGCTAGGTCAGGCTAACTACCACCTTCCCAAGCACTTCAGCACCGAGCAATGTGAACCCCTTTCAACTTTGCTGCACTGTGAATTTAATGCATCTTACAAGAATAAGATGCCTCAGAGCACTTAGCTCTCAAAACAAAAATTGACCCTGGAAATACCACAGTAGTAGCCCAGTGCTTGCCCTGCCAGCTTTCCATGGCTGGTGCTACCTCACCTCCCACATGATATCACTTCTTACGCATGCTGTACCCCGTGCCCGCCTTGCCTCCCTTTCCAGCTGGACGATAGAGTTGGCTCTGCATGCCAGTCAGTGTGGACCAGCACCCAGGATGTGCCAGTTGGGATCGGTGGTGCCAGCTGTTACAAACTGTCTCTTGTTCATTTGGGATTTTGTTCAAAGAGTCTTTTGCTTTGTTTTTGTTTTTGTTTGCTTTTTTGAGACGAGGTCTCGCTATGCAGTTCAGGTTGGCCTAGGGCACACTTTGTAGCCCAGCTGGGTCTCAAGCCTGCAAACAATTCTCTTGCCTCAGCCTCCTGAGTACTAGAATTACTGGCATGCACCACCACGCCAGGCTTTTGCAGTTTGCTTTCTTTCCCACCATGTCCATCAGGAGCTGTGGAGTTGCCCTGCGTGTGGAAGGGCTATGCGGCCCCTCGTGGGGATTGGCACAGTTCAGTGGTGTGTGGGTACTTTGCCCTGTAGGCATTTTGGTATCTCCACCTCCAGGCACAGGGCTTTGGGCAGCTTCCTCCTGTGGACTGGGAACGGAAGCCTTGGGCAGTGCCTGCGACAATCATGGGAAGCCGCTTGTTTCTTCACACCGCCGTGAACCCCTCTTGTAGTCACTGGACAGGCCCCCACCACCCCCTGGGGACCTCTTGCTTCCACACCCCATGGTCTTGTGCCAGAGCTGCCTCGGTGTCCCGGGGCCCAGCAAGCAGAACACGGCTCGCAGGGGGGCGAGGTGGAGACTGAGCTCACACCCACCTCGTCACCGGCCGTTCCGTCCCTAACTAGGCCGAAGAGAGGTGGGGTGGGGCCAGCAACGACGAGGAGGACCCCAAGGACAGAGCTCTCCCCGAGGACCCTGAGACCTGCCTGCAGCTGAACATGGTCTACCAGGAGGTCATCCAGGAGAAGCTGGCCGAGGTCAGCCTGCTGCTGGCCCAGAACCAGGAGCAGCAGGTAGGAGGCCTCTGTGCCAGCCCCGCCCGTGTCTGAGCCCCTCCGCCCTGGGGCTCTGCTCAGCCTTGCTTCGGTCCCAGGAGGAGATCCTGTGGGGCTTGTCTGGGTCCCAAGGCCCCAAGGTGAAGGACGGCAAGGGCCTGCTGCCACACATGTACATTGGACACTTCATGAAGCCGTATTTCAAGGACAAGGTCACCGGAATGGTGAGTGTCTGGGATCCTGCTGTGGTCAGCATGGCCCACACAGCCGGACCCCTGGGCAGGGGCTCCATCCCCACCGCCTGCTGTGAGTGGTCCCAAGCTTCCAAAGGTTCTTGGGGACTCCCCATCCTCCCAGAGCCCCCTTGTCCCTGGGTGGGAGTCCCTGTGGCCCAGCTCTGCCCTGAGAGAGTGACCTGGGGTGTGTTTCTCTGAGGCAGCATCCAGGCTATTGGCAAGTCCTTGTCGCACAGCCTGTTGCTGCTGACTGCAGGCCTGTGCTGCTTGTCCCCCTGGAGCCTCTGGCCACCCTGTGCTGGTCAGGTCACGCCTAGGCCATGTGTGTGGCTGCAGCCCCAGGCAGAGGAGAGGCGGGGAGGGCTGGGCCCTGCAGGTGACTGCAGCACAGCTTGCCCTGTCACAAAGTTGTGCTTCTGACACAGGGGCCTCCTGCCAACGAAGACACAAGGGAGAAGGCTGCCCAGGGGATCAAGGCTTTCGAGCAGCTCCTGGTGACCAAGTGTGAGACCCTCACTGGGCCCTTGGCGTGGGGACCTGGTGGGGCAGGGGGAGCACTGCAGTCCCATAGACTGTCTCCCATGGCCTTGGCCTCTGCCTCCCCCAGGCAGCAGGCTATCCCACCCTCCCTGGGGACTGCCAGCCCCGTAGCCCCTGCTGTGAGCCCCTTCAGCCTTGGCAGGGTTGTTGGTGGAACAGAGGCTGGCCTGTGGGCCTCACTGCTGCAGTCAGAGTGCCCAAGGCTGGTGAAGATGCAGCATGCACCCCGGGGCACCACCAAGCCTCCTGACACCCTGCCCTCCTCAGGGAAGCACTGGGAGAAGGCCTTGCTCAGGAAGTCGGTGGTGAGTGACCGGCTGCAGCGCCTGCTCCAGCCCAAGCTGCTGAAGTAAGTGTGGAAACAGCCTCCAGCCTGGCTTCGAAAGCCTGGAGACCCATGTGGGGGCAGTGTTCGTGGCCCTGGTGGGCAGGTGGGGCAGCTTCTCCCATGGCCAAGAGCATCTTCCCTCAACAGCCTCCTCAGGGACACAGGTGTCCCTGTCTGCTCTGCTCTGGTTCAGCAGTGTGAGCTGAGTCCTGAGATGCAGGACAGCTGGTAGCCACCGAGTGCCCCCGCTCTGGGTGACCCAGGGGGGCCGCAGTGAGGGGCCAAGGCAGCAGAGAAAGGCGAGTGAGAATGCAGGCCCAGCCTTGCCAGGCTGTGTCACACAGCCAGGTCCAGTCCCTCGACACAGCACCGTCTGAAGCCCCCCTGCCTTGCAGGCTCGAGTACCTGCACCAGAAGCAGAGCCGGGTCTCCAGTGAGCCGGAGCGGCAGGCCCTGGAGGAGCAGGCCAGGTGTGCGGAGCAGGAGATCCAGGACATCAAGTGAGCCAGGGCCTTCCAGGTGTGGGGTGCCCGCAGGCCGGCGTGACACCCACGCTCTGTGCCTTCCTCTAGCCAGCTCCCGGAGGAGGCCCTGCTGGGGAACAGGATGGACAGCCATGACTGGGAGAAGATCTCCAAAGTCAACGTAAGTCGGGGTCACCGACTCCCCTTGAGAACGAGCATGAAGCAGGGCGGATGGTCAGGCCATTGGGCCTCGCGCCCCAGCATGCTCTGGCCCACTGGCTGTGTGCATGTCTAGTGGTCGGGAAGTGTGGCGGTGGCCTCGGGCCCTCCCTGTCCAACCTGAGGCCCCTCTTTGAGACAGGTGATCTCAGAGGCTCCTGGTTTTGCTTTTGGGGCTAAACCTGCCTGTGGTGGCCAAGTGAACTGGAGGGAGGCTCCACTTGCTCCTGGTCATGGGTGTACTGGCCACAGAGGCAGCTCCTGCCGGGCCATCCCAGCGTGGGGCTCAGGCTGGCAGCCCCAGCAGGCTGTGCTCCCCATGCAGTTCGAGGGCGGCCGCAGTGCGGAGGAGATCCAAAAGTTCTGGCAGAGCTCCGAGCACCCGAGCATCAACAAGCAGGAGTGGAGTGCAGAGGAGGTGAAGCAGCTCATGGCCATCGCCGCCACACACGGCCATCTGCAATGGCAGCTGGTCGCCGAGGAGCTGGGGGTGAGGACGGGACTGGGCTCAACCCTCAGACACTCCCGAGCTGTGTGCTTCGGCCCCACAGCTGCCCCAACCTGCAGCTCTCCCAGCAGTGAGCAGGCGCGGGGCTCAGCTGCACCCCAGCCTCCCCTAGGCCAGGCCCCCCACCACCCTGGGGCCCGGGTCTGCCAGGGCTGTTGGGTTCTGCCCCTCCAAGGTCTCCGGGGGCCACTCCTCTTTACTGCGGAGGCATTTGAGGCCCTGCTTCTGAGAAGAGTGTGCTGTGGAAGGGCCTTTCCATGGGCTTCGAGAGAATCTGCGATTTCAGCTTTTGCTATGCTTGAACCTGAGGGTTTTTGGGAATGTGGTTTCCCTTATTTAAGTAGATGTCTCAGAGCCCTCTCGGTCTCCGTCCTGCATTCACTGAGTCATGCCCGGAGGGTGTGCTGTGTGAAGTCTCCAATTTAAATAATACATCCTTTGTTTTGTGGCAGAGCACACGGTTGTAGCACGCAAAACTAAACTTGCTCTCCAAAAAAAAACATTTTTTAAAAAACCACGTTTCTGGCCAGGCACAGTGGTGCATGTCTGCAGTCCCAGCCCTAGGTGAGGCTGACGCAGGAGGGTTCCAAGACAGACCACCTGGCTATACAGAGCAACTCCCTGTCTTCTCAAGGGAGTAGACTAAATCCTGCTCTCCTCGCCATACTTGGTGTAGAGGGCATAGAGGGAGCCAGGCTGTGTCCTGGGCTCCCCCTGCAGAGCAGGCGGCTCTGCACTGGCTGGGCTGGCTGTGGTCCCGATTCTTTCAGGCCTTCTTGGTCAGCTGCAGCGTGGGGTGCCCCAGCAGGGTTCCTTGGGCCACCTGTGTCCTCCTCCCCCTCCCAGGTCCTGGCACTACTGTGGGCCACCCCTTCCATCCAGCACTGGATCTGCTGTCTGTAGACCGCAGAGTCAGACCCGCTTCTGCTGGTTTGCAGCTTTCCCCTGGGATTCTTCCTCTCTGGGAATCGCTGCCCAGGGCCACTGCATGTGGCTCCCCACACGGGTTCCAGGCTGGGAGCCTCACTGCTGTCCAGCCCTTCCTTCTCCGAGGGCGCCAGGCCACCCATCAGCAGGGGCCTATGACCTAGGGTGTGGGTTTTCACGGGTCAGGAGGCAGCCCACCCTGGTGTAGGAGGGCACAGGCTCCCATGTGGGCCATGTGTGCCCGCAGCACAGGCTGGCAGGATGGTGTCGGTGCCGCCCCAGCAGGGAAGTCAAGCTGCAAATGTGCTCAGGTGGTGGCCAGAGTCCTGTGGGCCTGCGCTGTGCACTTTGGGGAGCAGATTCCACCCAGAGCCCTCTGCTGGCCAGCGTGCCTGGGAGGACAGGATGAGGGGTGGGCTAGGTGAGCCCCTCGAAGCCCCTTTCCAAGAGACCAGGGCACAGACCAGGCGGGGTACCCGTGTTGCTGAGGTGTTTGCTGGGTGCATCCTGCCGGGGCGTCTCCAGAGCTGTGGCCTCCACACCCAGATCTGCCCCAGGGAGACTCCGAGAGCCCACTGTGGTGGTGGGGAATGAAGGGGCACAGGCGCCAGCAGCCTCCCCTCAGGTGCCCTCCCTTCCCACGTGGAGTCACGGTGCGGCTCAGGTGTCGTTGGCTTCGCCTTGCAGCTTTTCCTGCTGGCCAACCTGCCTGGCCAAGGCCCGGGGCACGGCAGAGGGAGGACCCAGTCCCAGACGTACGCCCGCGCCCCTCCAGCACAGGGCCAACCCGGCGTCCCTGTCTGTTTCTCTTGGCCTCCTGCAGACCGGCCGCAGCGCCTTCCAGTGCCTACAGAAGTTCCAGCAGCACAACAAAGCACTGAAGCGCAGGGAGTGGACGGAGGAGGAGGACCGCATGCTCACGCAGCTGGTGCAGCAGATGCGCGTGGGCAGCCATGTCCCCTACCGCAGGAGTAAGTGTGGGGGGTGGTGCGGGGTTGGGGGCAGCCTCGCCCAGGTCCGCACAGCTCACTTCCTGCCCACCAGAGACGCTACCGCCTGGCCACCTTGGGTCCCTGCTTTGCCCAGTTGTCCACTGTGCGGGAGGCCGCGTCTCAGCCCTGTACACCCAACTGTCCTGAGTGCCCCCTCTGACCCCCCTGTCCCCAGTTGTCTACTACATGGAAGGGAGGGACTCCATGCAGCTCATCTACCGGTGGACCAAGAGCTTGGACCCTAACCTGAAAAAGGGGTTCTGGGCCCCAGACGAAGATGCTGTGAGTTCGAGGGGTCTGGGGAGAGGGGAGAACCGAGCCCTGGGAGGCCTGCCTGTTGTCCCTGCTGACTTTGTTGACAGCAGGCCCTGGGGTTCCAGCTGTGCCCATGAGGCACCCCTCACCTGCCCGTCACGCCCTGCAGAAGCTGCTGCAAGCAGTCGCCAAGTATGGGGAGCAGGATTGGTTTAAGATCCGCGAGGAGGTGCCGGGCAGGAGCGATGCCCAGTGCAGAGATCGGTGAGTTGCTCAGGGGTTTGTGTGGCTGACGGGGCCAGCTTTGGCTCCATTGTGGGAGGCGGGCATCACGACTGTGGTCCACCCCACAGGGGAGCGGGTCACAGGGCCCACTATTTTTTTCCCCCACATTTTGTGTTTGTGCCACTCGTGACAAGCTCAAGATGCTGGCTGCTGACCCAGCCCCTGGGTGCAGTTCTGAGCCTGGCCGTTGGGTCCTCCAGGTCGCTGGGGCTTGGGTCCCCAGGCAGCAGCTGCAGCCCTTCCTCACTGGCTGCTTTTGAGCAGCTCATGGAGATGTAGCTCACACGCCTCACAACGCCTTAAAGCGTGTGCATCAGCAGTTTGTAACCAGAGCATCGAGCCACATGACCGTCACCAAGGTCACCTTCAGAGCTTTGCACTGAGCTGCTTTGTTAATTTTGTTTTGTTTTGTTTTATTTTTTGTTTTTTTGAGGCAGGGTCTCACTGTGTAGTTCAGGCTATCCTTGAACTTGCTATGTAGCACAAGCTGGCCTTGTACTCACGGTGATCCTCCTGCCTCAGCCTCCCAAGTGCTAGGATGCCAGGTGTGTGCCACCAGGCCCGGCATGTTAATGTTTTATGTGAGACAGGGTCTCACCAGGTTACCCAGACTGGGCTCACATCAAGCCTCCAGAGTCGCAGGTTGACAGGCATACATTGTGTTTTAAAACCAATTTTAAAACATGTTGACCATTCTGGAAAGCATCTCCACTCAGCAGTGACACAGATCTCAGTTGATAAGGCCAAGGCCAAGGTCTTGCACAGAAGCCCTGCTGCAGAGGTGGTCTGGGCTCATGGAAATGTGCCTGCCATCTGCGAGGTGCAGGGCCACGGGGCCAATTCACTGCCTCAGGGTGTCGGGGAGGACAGGTGACAGGTATGGCAAGGATGGCGGGCAGATGGGGCCCTCGTGTCCTTGGGTGGCCATGGCATCGGATGCTGTGTAGAAAGTGGGCAGCTTCTCAAAGTGTTACATGTAGGACAATGCCCCTGGGTGCAGCGAGCCACAGTAGGACCTTTTGTGGTGACAGGACTGCAGAGTACATGGCTGCTCAGCCTTAGACAGGAGGGACTCTGGCCACTGTGTGACCCGAGCACTTTCTGAGCTGTGGCCGTGAGTCCTCATGTGGACGTGTAGCGCATTCCTTCAGGGGCAGCCCAGAGCCAGCAGTTCCTACGCTGAGCCTTCGAGGAACCAACAGACTCTGGCAAAGTAGCTGGACCCCTCATTTCCACTGGCAGCGCACGAAGGGCCCTGTGCTCCACACCCACTCCAGCACTGCCTCGAGGCGAAGCAGTGCCTGGGTGTGGCCTGGTGGCCCAGGGCAGACTGATGAGAAGGCACCTTTGCCCTCACCTGCCAGCCATCTGTCACCGTCCCTGGCAAGCCAGCTGTTCAGATCCTTTGACATTTGCAACATCTCCATGTTGTGGCCTTCATAGGGTCTGGCCCCAGGTGCCCAGCAGATACTGTGCCCACCTATGGCTTGCCTTCTCCGGGGTGCACTGGGAAGCAGAAAGGCATGGTTTCCAATGAAGTCCTTACGTTTTGGATGTTGTGTCTGAAGTCACTGTGAAAGCGGGACAGCAGCGGGAAGTGTCCTCATGTCTCAGGTCCGTTTGTCTCGGGGGCTCTCAGGTACCTGCGGAGATTGCATGCCAGCCTGAAGAAGGGGCGCTGGACCGCGCAGGAGGAGCAGCAGCTGCTGGGGTTGATAGAGAAGCACGGCGTGGGTGAGCGTGGGACCCAGGGTGCTGGCTCCCTGGGGCAGGACACAGCCTCGCTCATGCGTGCCAGGCCGAGCCACACCCTCCGCAGATGCTTTCGTGTTCACCAAGGGAGCGCGGGTGCTCAGGTGGCAGGAAGGAGAGGCAGCTCACCGTGCGGGCTCCGCGCAGACAGCTTCCTTAGGCAGAGGCGGGAGCCTGCGTGTAACCAGCTGCCCACCTGGGCCATGTGTGTCCTCCTGTGCCTGATTTCAGTGGCCGCAGCGCACCTCCCTGGAGAGCAGTGTGTGGGCTGTGCAGCCAGCCTTCTCCCGGCGGACGTTCCAGCCACTCCCAGATTTTTGCTGCTGGGGAGGATCGAACGTGCAGTTTTAGTTCAGTCTTTGCTCACATTTGTAGCATCTCCTTAGAATAAGTTAGCGGTGGGATTGCTGCATTTGAGGGTGACATATAGAATATGGAGGCTTTTGTTCCCTGGTGTCCCACTGCACCGTGGCACGGCGCCACATTCCAACCCAGTGCTGTCTGAGAGACACAGGTCGTGGTGACGGTCCACAGTGCAGATGTGCGGGGGAGGTTGGGCCCACACAGATAGTTTGACATTTGTCTCGGCTGGACATTTGCCAGAGCTGCCCTGAGGGGCTCTTTACCCCCAGGATTGAGAAGCTGCATGCCATGAATGCACCCTGCTTCTGCTGAGCCTGCAGGGCCGGGGGCAGGAAGCCCCAGGACAGGCCCAGGCTCTGGGACCCAGCAGTGCTTCTGTCCGCACTGGTCGCTGGGTCAGCAGTTTCCATGTGGTTTTACTCTTTAGGTCACTGGGCAAAAATTGCCTCTGAACTCCCCAACCGGTCCGGCTCCCAGTGTCTCAGCAAGTGGAAGATCATGGCTGGGGTGAGGCGCTGCCCGAGTCAGGGTTCCCTGGAAGTCAGGCCCTGTCACCTCGGGACCTGCTGAGCAGACGAGGGGAGGGAGGGTGGCAGGTGCATGGTTCCTGGCCCTGGCATGTCATCTTCACAGGGACCCTGCCCCATCAGCTGCAGCCCTGTGTCCCAGGGCTGACCTGTCCCCAAGCCCAGCTGCCTGCCTGTTGTCCCCACGTGGCCCATTCCCCCTAGAAGAAGCAGAGGGTGCAGCGGCGGCGGCCACGCCCCAGGGTCCAGTGGAGTTCCAGCAGCAGTGGCAGCAGCAGTGGGGACAGTGATAGCAGCAGCAGCAGCAGCAGCAGCAGCAGCAGCAGCAGCAGCAGCAGCCGCCGCCGCCGCCAGGACTCAGAGGTGGAGCTGGAGGAGCCCCCACAGGCGGGCAGCATGCCGCCGTCCCTGCAGTACATGGTGCCCGACATGGACCTGTGGGTTCCTGCCCGACACAGTGCCACCCAGAGGCCTGAGGCCTCCCAGATGGCCCTGGCTCCTGGAGAGGAGATGAGACAGGTGCTGGCATCCTCCGGGGTCCCTGGCACCCACTCGGCGGATACACAGCACACAAATTTGGAAGAGCCGGCCCGAGAGGTAGGCAGGGGCACCCCACATGTGCATAGGAGAGGGGCACCTGGGCTTGGGGGTCACAGAGGCTGGCACTTGGGCAGTGAGCTAGCCTGCTCTCAAGCCTGGGCACTGCCATGCCCGGTTTAGACTCCTGCTTCCGCCTGATGTACTCATGTGAGACGGCAGCCTGCTAGCAGCTGGCAGCCTCTGCTTTGCCAACACGCCTGGGCTGGAAGAGTCTCTGAAATGTTTGGCCTCAGGGCTGGGAGAGGGGAGAGGAGACTAGGCACAGTGGGGAGCGATGGCCCTGTGGCCTCCCTGTCCAGGACCCTGTCCATGTGCTCCGTGTGGCCAGCCGGGCTGGCCACCCCAGTGCATCTGCCTGCCCCTCTGTCTTTGAGGACTTGGGCCCTGGGTGGGAGCACAGCCCTGGTGCTCCTGGGCTGCCTGGCAGGGGTAGCAGGGCCATTGTAGCCTGAGCACCCACACATGCACCTCGGGCCTGCTCATGGTGGCATCCACAACAGCAGGCCTCTGGCCTGTCTTTTCAGGGTGGACAGCGTCAGCTGAAAGTACCACTGGAGATGGTGCGAAGGGTGCTTAGGACCAGCACGGCTACCCGGAGCCCTGCACTGGTGAGGACCTGGGTGCACGCCCACTCCCGTGTGGGGCCACCAGTGGTCCTGCCCTGTCCACTGTGGTGTGAGGCAGTGGGGGGCATATCAGCACCTCCATGTCCAGAAGCCCACACACCTGTCTCCTGCCCATAGGAGAGGCTGAGGCAGCCACGGCTGCCCGGCTTACCCCCTGGGCCTGGCCCTGGTGACACTGAGGCTGGGGCCCACCCACGGCATCTGTGGCATCGCACCTTTCAGGATCGGCACCAACGCCGTAGGCGCGTTCTGCACCGGCGGCTCCTGGAACGCAGGCTGCTACTGGCTGTGATGCCCTGGGTGGGCGATGTCACCCTGCCCTGCACACAGGCTCCCCAGAGGCCCATGGTGACAAGAACTCGAGGTACAGCCCTGCCCCAGGGTCCTGGGTGGGGAGAAGGGGTACTACCTGCCCAGTGCATGTGGGCTAAGGGGGGCTGTCTGAGCAGTGGGTCACACCCAGCCCAAGCCGCCAGCCCCAGAGGCAGGAGGAAGTATAGTCGGGTCCTCCCTGCCCTCACCGTCACCCTGGGCCAGGCAGGGGCAGCCAGATGTGGGGAAGACTTGGAGAGAGACCCGCCCTCTGCCCACCTGTGGCTAGGGGGACTTTTGGACACCAGGAGGGCCGCTCCATGGCCCAGCCCCTTCCCATCTGTGCCCTTGTCCCCCAGCTGATGGAGTCAGGATGCAGCTGGAGCGAGTACACCTAGCCAGCACGCCCGTGTTCACGCTGTGCATACAGGTGAGCTCTCCCTGGCAGCGGCGGCTTTGCTTTTTGGCAAAGATGTGAAGTTCGCAGCAGGTTTCTTCCCTATGGTTTTCAGTCCCAGGAAACAGTCTCATGGCTGCAACTGGCACTGTGTTTCTGGGCCAGGAAGGGGCACCTGGCATTGGGCACCCCCTGCACCAGGGTTAAACTGACATCCTAGGGAGGAGGTTGGAGATGAGGGGAGAGGGGGCCTGGAAGAGCTGAGCTGGCCCTGTCGAAGGGAAGGCAGCTAGCAGAGGACTGAGCGGCCTGCAGACCCAGGGCTGGGCAGGTGTGCGACGCTGTCCTGGCCTCGAGGCACTGCCCGGGCCACCCTCTACCCCCTGCACACCTGTGGTCTCACTCATTCACCCAGCTGCTGCAGATCGACACTGCCGGCTGCATGGAGGTTGTTCAGGAGAGGAAGGCCCAGTTGCCCCCGCCTGGGCCCCAGCGCCCCCTGCCGCATCCTCTGCAGGTAATGGACACTTGGGGCAAGGCGTGAGGGTGGCTGCAGGCCTGGGCCTGGCTCTGGCTATGCTGCATGTGGCGGCAGTGCTGAGCCTGTGTTTTGTGTGACTCAGTGGCTGAGAGCTGGGGCGTCAGACTCAAACACACGTGGGCAGTGGGAGGCCTCACCCCAGAGCCCGTCACCTGGGGGACAGCAGCATTGCCTCACCAGTGTCAGAGATCACCAGTGTCGGAGGACCATGTATAGCTCTGGGCCCCGCACTGCCCGGCTGAGCTCTCAGGGAGTGGGGAGCAGCGGGGCCCAGTGAGGACCATGCTGCCTGACTCACCCTCTTCCTTTCAGGTCCCCCCTGGAGCCGCGGCTCCCGCAGGTACTGTCTCTGCATCTTTGGGGGGTGGGGAGCTGCACCTGCCACATGCATGGGCCTTGGTGATGCTCACAGTGGTCTTCCTGCTAGTCACAGGGTCAGCCCTGCTAGCTGCCAGTCACCAAAGGCAGCAGAGCTGGGTGGGGGCTGGGTCCTGAGGGCACGAAGCTGTCACACAGGAGAGAGCAGCTTGCAGAGTACCAGCTCAGGGCCAAGGGGCTGCACTCAGACCACTTAGGAGCCTTGAGGTAGAAGACCCGAGAGCAGGTGCTGAAGCCCCTACCAGCCACTCAGGCTCCCTGCCTGTGTCCAGCCACACCTGTAGCAGCAGCTGGCTGCATCCCTGAGATAAATGCCGGGGCTCCCCATCAAGGCGGTGTCCGTCCTCTGTAGGCTGCCGCCCTCCACAAGCCTCAGCTCAGGAAACTGTGAGGAGCATGTACTCCGGGAGCACAGAGCCTAAGTCCTGCCAGGCACAGACCACCTCAGCCCAAGCAGCTGCGCCCGCCCCGCAGGGCCCCCGGCCCAGGCCCAAGACCGTGTCACAGCTGCTCCGAGAGAAGCGCCTCCACAGGGCCCCTGCCAGGAAGGCCACCCTGGGCCCCGTGGCACTCACACCGCAGCTGCTGATCTCGCCAGTGGTCCTCCAGCAGCCCCTCGT
Organism: Hydrochoerus hydrochaeris; assembly: GCA_004027455.1. Classification (NCBI taxonomy): domain Eukaryota; kingdom Metazoa; phylum Chordata; class Mammalia; order Rodentia; family Hydrochaeridae; genus Hydrochoerus; species Hydrochoerus hydrochaeris. The sequence goes on along the minus strand of PVLA01003284.1, from coordinate 180,229 downwards.
GCCAGCTTGCCAGGACCCCCAGGCAGCAGGTCTCCCCAGGCCTTTGGCCCCCACAGCAACTGTCACAAGTGCTTCCAGCTCCCAGCAGGAGGTGGGAACTTCAGGCAAAGCTAAGGACCAGTGCCTGCCCTCGTCACAAGCCCCGCAACTTGCTCCCACCCTGGGCTCTGGCCAGGTCCCTGTGGGCTGCTCTCTGAGCAGTCTGGGGCAGTCTCAGGCCCCCAGCACGACTCGGAGGCAAGGCCTGCCTGAGGTTCCAACCTGCCTGCCTGCGGCCCCCAGCCCCGTCCAGCCACACACGCAGCCCCTCAGCCTGACACCCACACTGGCCACCAGCATCCCCCTGCCTGTCACCTGGGTGCTCACAGCCCAGGGGCTGCTCCCTGTGCAGGTACCGGCCGTTCTGGGCCTCACCACACGGGGGGAGGTGCTCCAACCCCCCAAGACACCAGCGCCGGCACCACTGCCTCCCTCTGGGCCTCCCGCCCTCCCTTGTCAGCCCCCAGCCAATGTGGGCATAGAGCCAGCACCTTCATCCAGGACAACGCGCTCTCCTCCCCAGAGTTCCTCAGAAGCAAATGGTGGAGAGGTGCAGGTAGCCCCGCAGGCATCAGCACCCAGGACGTCCTCTCAGGCTGACAGCCCCGACACAGAGTCCCCACAGCCCGACCATCTGCCTAGCGCTGGTGGCCCCAGCTCCAGGGGTGATCCAGGAGGGACAGCGGTGCCCAGTGGACCCCTGGGTCTGGAGAGGCTGCCTCTGCCTGGGCCTGAGAAGAGGGCCCTGGACCTGGGCCTGCTTTGCCTGGAGAGTGAGGCGGTCACACAGGAGCGTTGGTTGAGAGGCCACCGTGGTGTGTCTGTGCCCCCTCTGGAGACCAGGCTGCCCTACCAGCCCCCAGCCCTGTGCAGCCTGCGGGCACTGTCCAGCCTCCTGCTCCGCAGGGCGGCCCTGGAGCACAAGGCTGCCTCGTTGGCTGTTGACAGAGCAGCTGGGCCCGGGGCCTGGAGGGCCTCTCTGGAGCTGGTGCGGAGGCGGCTGCAGGACAACCCAGCCTACCTCTTGTTGAAGGCGCGGTTCCTGGCGCTCTTCACCCTGCCTGCGCTCCTGGCCACCCTGCCTCCTGACGGTGTCCCCACCACCCTCTCGGCAGTCCCGAGCACAGGCCTCGACAGCACAGACGAAGACCTGAGCGAGCTGGAGTCCAGGGACGGAGACAAGCAACTAGGCTGCACAGCCCCCGGGATGCAGGCCGGGCCTGTGCCCAGGGGCCCCATGCAGGTGAGGATGCTGGGCCCTGCCCACTGCCCTTGCAGCAGGGCGACCTTCCTGCCTCCTGACACCACTTCTGCTCGTGAGGTCTTAGCTGTGTTTGCAAAACCATTTCTCTACTTCTCCATAAGAACCTGTGACAGAACGACTGGGGCTGTCCCTGGGCCACCCTGGCTGCATATCAGGAGTTCCCCCAAAGTCTCCCCATTTTCAGGGGGTCACAGGCACTTGTCCTGGGGCCCAAGGTGGTGCCACCCCACATTCCAGGCTGCAAAGCCCATGTGGCCAGGGGAAGGAGGCTCCTGTGCCCACCTGCAGCTGCCCAGTCCTGTCCCTCTGCCAGTGGCCCTACTTAGGGAACAGAAGGCCAGCCCCTCAGGTCTCAGGGGACTGGAGACCTGCCAAGAGGGCTGTAGAAAGCCAGGGTGCCCGTGGACCCCAGCAGCTGTCACTGGGGCACTGTCCACGCCTTCTCCCTGACCTGTACCCCGAGGCCCCACATCTCCTGTCACTCCCTCAGGGAGCCCCAGACTCTGGTGAGGGCACAGTCTCCTGCCTGGATGCCTCTGACGACCTGGACGTGCTCAGGACCCGGCACGGCTGTCACACCCGGAAGCGGAGGTGGCAGCTGTGAGCAGCAGGTGAGGCCCTCGGAGGCAGCCTGCACCCAGGGCTGGAGCCCAGCATCTGGGCCAGTCACAGAGGTGCTCCTGGGACACTTATCCCACCCAGGCTCTGCCTGTAGCCTCTGGGCCCTCACCGCAGTGTCCCCTTGACCCGGCATGCTGCCTCCTGCTATGAGACTCCTCCCCCACTCCCTGGGATCTCAGCGCCTCAGAAACACCCTCCAGGCCACCATCCCAGGGAGGGCACTGCTGTGACAGTGTCTGCCCACCACCTTGCACACAGCCTGTGCACTGGCCCTCTGACCCTGAGCCCAGACAGTGCTTGACTGTCACTGGGACCCAAGTGCTGCATGGCAAGGGCTCAGGACCCCGAGTGTCCCAGCTGAGCCCAGAGGGGCTGCAGGTGGTCCTGAAGTGGACAGAACCAGGCAGGAGAGGTGGCAGGTCCTTGAGGGGTGTCTGGGGCTCTGGCTGGGGAACTAGACCTGCTGGGGTCAGGGCGTCCCTCTGTTCCAGGACAAGTACTCCTAGGGCCCAGGAGCCTGCACCCACCTCCAGCAGAAGGAAGCCCACCCCACCCTGCAGAGGCCACAGGCCGCCCTCTGCCTTTGGTGACCGAGCCGTCAGAGCTGGCCCTGCTGGAGTCCGGGTGTCTGAAGGGACAGACTGAACATTTAATTAAATGCAAGACTCGGGTCTTTGTGGTTTTGTTTCAAGTACAGGGCATCATGCCCATCTCAGGCTGCAGCCAGGGCCTCTGTGGCCACAGCAGTCAGCTCTGGGGCATCCCCAGCTGCGCCTCAGGGTCCTCAGAGACTCTTGCACCCTGGCCGCCCTCCCGGCCCTCACACCCACAGACCCTGGCCTCATAGAGCGAGGGGAGAAGTCACCAGTGGTCCTCAGCTGTTCGGAGAAGCTGTGGCTGTGCCCCCACGCCTCCGGCAGGGACCCCAGAGCCCATGGTCACTGCAGGCGCTGTCTGGGTGGCCCCAGCTGTCTCAGCTGGTGACTCCCCATACTCTGGCAGTGCGTGGCCACAGCACGTGGGACACAGAGGCTCTTGGGGTGCCCCTCCAGGCCCCATGCCCTCTCCCACAGCTGCCTTCTCTCGGGACTTCCTCCACCTGTGGGCTCTTCAGAGGTTTCTTCATTGCAAATGCCTGGGGATTTTCCAGCTGCCTTTCTCTTGCTGATTTGATACCTTCATGTGACGGATTTTAAGAGCACATACCCCGAGGAAGACGCCATTATCCTCTCACAGCCTGGAAATACAGGGTGGGGGTGGGGGGTCACCCCTGCTGGTGCATGGCGCTGAGAGGCCTGGGCATGCAGGATGCCCAGTGGTGAAGCTCTAAGAGCCCCAGGACGCTTGGTGTGGGGTCAGGGCCACACCCAGGGATCCAGCAGGAGGCTGGCTGGCGGGGCGCCCTGCTGTGCTGCTTTCTGCCTTTCCACCTGCTGCCTCCTTGGTCACTTACTGCCTCAGCCCAACCCAGCAGGTTCAGATAGTGCTGTCCAACCAGCTACACCAGCTGAGGCTCGGCCTGGGGTTCCCCTCCCATCTCAGGCTGGGGCCCTGGGCTGCCCAAGGTGGGGCAGGTGTGCAGATTCGACCTGGGTCTGCCATCAGCACCTCTCGGGGCTGGTTCTGGGTCCCCTGTGTATGTCCTGAGGGTGCCGATTTGACAAAGAACAGGAGTAGGTCAGGGGGCTCTGGCCCGGCCATGGGCTTGCAGCAAGGTGAAGCCTGCAGGCTGGGGCCCTGGGCTGCCCTCTGGGGTTCCACGTGGGGGGCTGCCAGCTTTTACATCTCTATACTCAGCCCACGCCCTGCAGGCCTAACCCCAGTGCCATGACCCTCATCAGCAGGTGGGGCTGTTTGGAGAAGCCTCCAGAAGTTGTGCCCAGGCTACAGTAGGTTCGATGGGGGTTAGGAGGGTTGGCCTTCTCCAGCTCCAGGGGTCTGTTTGCCCCTTTCTACATCCTCAGGTGCCAGACAGGGACTCCAGGTGGCCCTGGACCCCATCTCTGGACAGGAGGGAAGGCTCCCAGCTCCCCAGAGGACTTCCACTTTCCTGGGCCCCGCCCTAGAGCCGCTGGGCTGGCCAATCAAGGCAGGCCAGCAGGGACTGTCCCCCACTGCGGGAGGACCCAAAACCCATCAGGAAGTGCACAGCCGCCCGCCCAGGCTCCACACCCCTCCAACCCCAGGCTGGCAGCATCTCCCAGACACCCCAGCAGCTGCAGCCAGGGCCAGCAGGCAGGCGGCTTCGCAGGACCCCAAGGTAGGCCAGGCTGGTGTCCTTCTGCAAGGTGGCTGAGGGCACCAGTGTGGGCTCCACTTGGGTCTCAGGCAAGTGCCCCAAAGCAGCCTTGTGCTCCCACAGGCTGGCAGGGGGCCTCCATGTTCTCCCACCTCTTTACCGCCACTGAGTAGATTGCTGCGGGATGGACGGTGGGAGTCCAGGCTAGGGCTGTGGCAGGTAGGGAGTAGACACAGACAATGGCCCTGTGGCCACAGACTGTCACCAGGTCTCCATATGGGATGGCAGGAGGCACAGAGGATTGAGAGCTCCTGCAGGGAGCAGGCTGCTGTAGCCACCTCTCCAGGACAGGGACCCAGAGTCAGAGGCTCGGGCCCTGGCTGCAGCTACCCTACCCAGTCCTGACGTGAATGGCTTCCTGTGTGCTGTGAGCAGGGGTCCCCATGGGACTGGTCCCAGTAGTTGTGACCATCCCAGGCTTGGGGCCGGGGCCGGGGCCGGGGCCAGGCCCCATCAGGGCAGCAGAGCCAGGGATGGTAAAAACCTTGGGAAGCTACCACAGCAGCTTCCCAGCGTGAGTGACAGAGGCGGCCTCTCCTGATGTGCCCACGCCTGGCGGGGTGACCGACAAGCTCCACGGGTGGGCAGCCCTCACCAGCCTGCGGAGGGAGCTCAGTGACAGGCAGCTACTGAGGTGGCTGCATCACCATCAGCAGCCACGGTGCAGAAGGCCCCAAAGGGTGGGAGAGCACCCGCCTCCGGAAATGAGGAAGTGGGAGGGTCACCGCCAACCGGCCTCTTGCCCCAGCCTGGATGGGGTGGGTGTGGGTGCCGCAGCAGGGCCGTGCGTGGGGGTGCTGGGGCAGAAGCTGAGGGGTCCCGGTCTCGGGAAGCATTCTCCCCCAGATCCCCCTACTCCTCCCGGAGACCCAGTGAGAACTCTGAGGTGACAGTGGAAGTGAAGGGTGCTGGCTGGGTGGCCTGAGGGGTGGTGGTCACCGTGCCTCAGCTGTCCACCCATACCACAGACCTGTGTCCACCTCGGCAGCTGCCCTGACCCCAGCCCACCATGTCAGACTACGAGAACGAGGACGAATGCTGGAGTGCGCTGGAGGGCTTCCGCGTGAAGCTCATCTCTGTCATCGACCCCTCACGCATCACGCCCTACCTGAGGCAGTGCAAAGTCTTGAACCCCGACGATGAGGAGCAGGTGCTCAGCGACCCCAACTTGGTCATCCGCAAGCGCAAAGTGGGTCAGTGCCTCACCCGGCACCCTGGGAGCCAGCCCGGAGGAGGGGGCTGAAGGAGAGGCCTAGCCGGCACTGTAGTGCACGGGCAGGGAGCGTTTGTCCCCTGCCGGCCAGGCCACTGCGGTGAGGCCTCAGCGGTGCGGAGGGGACAGCGGCAGGCCCACGTCCACCCTTGCTCAGAGCGCCCGGCCTGCAGCCTCCCTCCACCTGCTCTGCGGCCCACAGGTTTGCTCCTGGACATACTGCAGCGGACCGGCCACAAGGGTTACGTGGCCTTCCTGGAGAGCCTGGAGCTCTACTACCCACAGCTGTACAAGAAAGTCACGGGCAAGGAGCCAGCGCGCGTCTTCTCCACGATCATTGGTGAGGGGTGGGGTGGAGCCTAGACGGAGGGCGGGGCAGGCCGGGCCCTGTGGGAGGAACGAGGATCAGGGGCGGGGTCAGGGCCTCATTGTGGGAGGGGCAGGTCTACTGGGCGGGGCCTATATACACGATGGTGCGGGGGGTGCGGCCTGTGCACATGATAAGGGCGGGGCTTAGGCAGGCCCTACCCCATGCCCCTGCCTTCCAGGCACAGGAGAGCCCATGGGAAGGCCAGCCTAGGGCTGGAGGGTTCTTGCCTGGAGTCCTTCCCACCCCGCAGGAATGGGGGTCGTGCTGTTCTCCATAGGGGGCAGGCAGGGTGTCTGCGCGGTGTGGGCCTCCTGGCCTCCGCATTCTCACAGGCAAGTGGCTGGGGCTCCCTGAAGCCCTGTCTTAGATATGTTCCAGCCTGGATGTGGGGCCCTGATGGGCGGGCGGCCGGTCATTCTGAGCCGGCTGCCCTCCTGGTGTCTGCCTGAGCCCACCGGGAGGGGAGTGGCCGCCCTGACTTGGCTGCTGTCTCCCCGGGCCCCAGACGCGTCGGGAGAGTCGGGCCTGACGCAGCTGCTTATGACCGAGGTCATGAAGCTGCAGAAGAAGGTACAGGACCTGACGGCCCTGCTGAGCTCCAAGGACGACTTCATCAAGGAGCTGCGCGTGAAGGACAGCCTGCTGCGCAAGCACCAGGAGCGCGTGCGACGGCTCAAAGAGGAGTGCGAGGCCGGCGTGCGGGACCTCAAGCGCTGCAAGGACGAGAACTACGACCTGGCCATGCGGCTGGCCCGCCTGAGCGAGGAGAAGGGCGCTGCGCTCATGCGCAGCCGCGACCTGCAGCTGGAGGTGGACCGCCTGCGCCACAGCCTCATGAAGGCCGAGGACGACTGCAAGGTGGAGCGCAAGCACACCCTGAAGCTGCGGCACGCCATGGAGCAGCGGCCCAGCCAGGAGCGGCTGTGGGAGCTGCAGCAGGAGAAGGCGCTGCTGCAGGTGCGGGTGCAGGAGCTGGAGGCTGCGGCACAGGTGGGCTCTGTGGGGGGCGCACGTAGGGTGCAGGAGGGAGTGGGGGGCGGGGCTCGCACCAGGCCCATCCTCGACGCCCCGCGGGCCCCCCCACCCTGCGCAGAAGGGGAAGCTGGAGCGGAGCAGCCCCTACATCCAAGTGCTGGAGGAGGACTGGCGCCAGGCGCTGCGCGACCACCAGGAGCAAGCGGCCACCATCTTCACCCTGCGCAAGGACCTCCGCCAGGCCGAGGCCCTCCGGACCCGGGTATGAGCAGCGACGGAGGCCAGGGGGGCCAAACCACAGAGTGGGGTGCTGGGACCTTGGCTGAAGGTCTCCCTGTGGGGTTTTTTTGTTTGTCTTTTTGAGACAGGGTCTCACTACGCAGTTCAGCTGGGCTTGAGCTCACTTTGTAGCCCAGGCTGGCCCTCAAACTCCCAGTGATCTTCCTGCCTCAGCCTTTCAAGCGCTAGGATTACAGGTGTGCACCATTCTGCCTGGCCTATGGGCCTGTTTCTAAAATGCAGCTTTTTTAGGGCCGGGGATTTAGCTGAGCGGCATAAGCACCTGCGTGGCAAGCACAAGGTTGTGAGTTGATCCTCATACCAAAACAAATAAACAAGGCAATTAAATGCAGCCTTTTTGCACACAAGCCTTGCCCATGGCCCCATCCTTTGGGCTTACCATGCCTGTGGCCAAATGCTGGCCGTGGCCATGGTCTCCCACAGGCCTGGCCTGCTGTGGTTCTAGGCTCACACATGGTCCAATCATAGGTGCACCCCAGCTCCCATCCTGAGTCCACCAGCCTGGGGTCCAGATGGGCCCTGGGGTGGGGGTGGGGCTAAGGCAGCTGCCACTCTGCAGTGCTTGGAGGAGAGAGAGATGATGGAGCTGCAGTGCCTGGCCCTGCGCAAGGACTCCAAGATGTACAAGGGGCGCATTGAAGCCATCCTGCAACAAATGGAGGAGGTTGCCATCGAGCGGGACCAGGTGGGCATGGCGAGAGGGCCGGTGGTGTGGTGGTACTCACCTGTGACCCCAGCTCTCTCGAGGCTGAGCAGGAGGATTCAAAATTCCAGCCCCACCTGAGTGACTAGAGATTTAGATCCTGTCTCCAAATTTAAAAAAAGAATGGGGATGTTGCTCAGTGCTCAGGCCCTGGGTTCAATACTCAATACTGGGGAAAAAAAAGTATGTGAACAATAGTGACATCAATTCTGCCTTCTCCCCAACCCCAGCCTTTTCTAGCCTCGCGGAAAGCCGAGGTCACCTTCAGCCCCTTCCCTCCCGACTTCTATACGGTAGTTTTGTTTCCTGCATCTCACTGTGCAAAAACAGGAGCTTTCTACCTATCTTGTTTTGCAAGTGGCTTCAGTTAGCCATGGGCGCATTGGCCTGCAGAACCCCTGGCACCATGTGGCCTTGAAACAGGCCAGTGGCCCAAGCTTACCCTGTGACGAGTCAGCCACATCCCATGTGCGGGGCAGAGATGGAGGGGGCTCCCCAGTGGGCAAGGCCCTGTGTCTGCTTCCCAGATGGTGCCCGCTGGCGGCAGCTCCCTGACACGGCCCCTCTTCCTGGGGTTCCCTTCCCGGTGAGCCCAAGTTTGGCTTCCAGGTGGCTCTAAGTCAGAGTGCGACAAGAGGTGGGGCAGCCAGGTGTGGTGGCTCATGCCTGTAATCCCAGCACTCGGGAGGCTGAGGCAGGAGGATCGTTGCAAGTTTGAGACCAGCTTGGGCTACAAAGTGAGCTCAAGGCCAGCCTGAATTGCATAGCGAGACCCTGTCTCAAAAAGACAAAAAAGAAAAAAAAAAAAAAAAAACGTGGGGCAGCAGCCAGAGCCTGGTCAGGTGCTAGCCAGCAGGGCTGGGTGCCCCGTGTTATCCAAAGGGGGTGGGGGTGGGGTTTGTCAAAGGCGTGGCTTCCAGGTTCTTGGTGTCCCAAACCAAGAACTAAGCAGGGTTTTTGGAAAGCATAGCGAATATAAGGTTTATTAAAAAGTAGTGAGGGCCTGAGAGGGAGCGGTGACGATCCACTGCACAGGGTGCCAGTGGGCAGAAGAGCTCGCTGCCCCGTTGGACAGGCACTGGGTCCCTTATGACACTGGGACTGCGCGAGGGGGCTGGGCAGGAGCCACAGCCCAGTGGATGGGTAACCCCGCTTGCTGGCCTGCCCCAAGAGCAGACTTTGACCACATGAGGTTTTCTGAGGAGGCCTCACGGCATCCAAAGCCCACTGAGGGGGATCAAAACCAAAATGCAAATGAGGCTGGAGCAGGCCAGGGTTTGCCTGGGGAGTCTAGGGGATGCGGTGAGCTTTATCGCTTGGTTTTCTGATTTTTGTTTTTTTGCTTTTTGAAATAAACTCAATGTGTAGTTCAAGATGGCCTTGAATTCACTGTGAAGTTCCAAGCTGGGTTTGAACTCATGACAATTCTCCTGCTTCAGCCTCCCAAGTGCTGGGATTAAAAATTTAAGCCATGAGCCAGGGATTTAGCTCAGCAGCATAAGTGCTTGTTTGGCAAACACGAGGTTGTGAGTTCAATCCCTGATACAAAAAAAAAAAAAAAAAAAAAATTAAGCCACCATGCCTGGCTTTTATTTTTTTATTTTTTATTTTTTTTGAGACAGTCTCTCTATGTGGCTCAGGCTGAGTGATCTTCCTGCTTGAACCTTCTAGGAGTTGGGACTACAAGTGTGCACCACCATGTCTGGCTGGTTTTCTGCCATTTTGACAGCTGTCCTGGCTCTGTTCACCTTCTGCATTCCTGCGCCATGGTTTCTGTTATTTGCTTGTCCTTGCTTTATCTCCCACCTCACATGGGGCTCTCCACGGCCTCCTGCACTGAGCTGGGGTTCTCTCCTGAGCCATGCTCTGGCCCTCCTCAGCTGGCACAGTGGCCTCACACCCGGGGCCCCTGGAGGGATAAAGGACCTGAGGCAGCATGGGTGACCACATTCTTGCTATTGGTTAGCTCCCAAATTTACAGGACACGTGCCTGTGGGTGGTGCTTAAATGTGCTCCTTCTCTACTATGGGGGGGCACTTTGTAGGGGACGCGGTCCCCGGGGACTGCACTCAGTACTGAACTGGGGAGTTTTTTCTGCTTCTTTGCCCTTTTCACTTCCACGCCTTCCATCGGGAGCCTCCTAACTGCTTTCACAATCCCTAGAAAGCCGGTGCCCCTGGAAAGGGGTTCTCTGGGTTGCTGGAGCAGGGCATGCTGCCTGCTGTGGCCTGCTCACTGAGCTGTGCCCTCATGTCACCAGGCCATGGCCTCACAGGAGGAGCTGCACACGCAGTGTGCCCGGAGCCTGCAGGAAAAGGACGAGCTGCGCAAGCGCATCCGAGAGCTGGGCGAGAAGGCCGACGAGCTACAGCTGCAGCTGTTCCAGAGTGAGGGCCGGCTGCTGGCCACCGAGGCCCGGCTCAAGCAGCAGCAGCAGCTGGACACGCTGATCCTGGTGGGCCTGGGTTGGGGCAACTGGGTGTCCGCGCAGTGAGGGAGCTGGGCAGGGTGCTGAGGCCTGGCCACTGCCCCGATGCCAGCCGTGTGTCCTTGTGGTGGGAGAAAGGAATGGCCATGGCTTTTGCTCAAAGTGGGAAGTAGGACTGCAGAATGGTGATGGCTGAGGCTGAGCAGGGAAGGGAAGGAAGGGGAGGGGAGGGAAGAGAAGCCCACAATCCGCTGACCACCCTCTTGTCTGGGAACACAGAGCTCTGACCTGGAGGACAGCTCACCCAGGAACTCCCAGGAGGTAAGTGGCTCCCACCCTATGCTCCCCAACCCCCAGGACCTCTGTGGACTCAGGGGTCAGAGGGCCAAGCACAGGGCTACCTCCTCGGCCCCATCCTGCCTGGCCTGGCAGCCTGACGCCCCACAAAGCTCTGTGCAGAAGACAGCATTGGCTGTGGAGTGGTCCAAGGTTGGAGGGGCAGTGGTGGCCTACAGGGTGGCCTAACAGGACAACCTGCCTCTCTCTGGAAGCTCTCACTGCCCGGGGACCTGGAGGATGATGGACAGCTCCCAGAAAAAGGTGAGCAGGCGGGGGTACACAGCACGCCTGTGAGGCAGCTCCTGCACAGCTCTCCAGCTTGCTCTCAGCAGGCGCAGCCAAGCGATGCATTCCCCTGCCTCCATCACCTGCCACACCCGCACTCTCACATGGAGAAATGGAGGCTTGGGGATAAGCCAAGGACACAAAGAAAGCAGAGAGACAGAGTCTGAGTGGGACGTGAGGCCCACAGCAAACTTGTTGTCCATGGACACTTCCCCCTGTGGACACCCCTCCCTGTGCAGGCCCTGGGATCACAGAGGGGACCAGATCTTGCCTGTCTAGCCTTACCTGGCTTCCCTGCAGAGGGACACTGCAGTAGGCCAGTGTCCAGGCACACAAGTCTAGGAAATGAGGGCCCACTGTGCCCCAGGCAGTGGGGCAGGGATGTAGCTATGTGCTGTCTCCAGTGCCAGAGGCAGCAGAGTCTTTGAGCAGCTGGGCAGCATCCCACCGCCTCTGGTTTTAAAATTGGGCTATTCATCCCAGAGACAGAACTGGGCCTGGGGCTGGCTGGGACAGAATGGTGTCCCTGGGAGGACCTGGGGGTGGGGAGGAGCTGTGGGTGGGGGTTGCTGGGAAGGTGAGGGGTGGCAGAGGGAGGAGCTGGGGTTTGAGACTGTGTGGGAAGACAGACTTCCCCAGATCAGCCTGACCCAGCTTCCACGCAAGGGAAAAGGGGGAAGCAGCAGCAGCAGCAAATGGAGAAGTAGGGTCAGCCGCCCTCCGCAGCCTGGGCCATGTAAACCTGAGGCTGCTGAGCCCACATGGGCAGAGGTTGGCAGGACTCAGGGGCTGCCAGGCAGTAAAGCTGGAAGGGTGGGGAGGGTGTCAGCACAGATCCAGGGAGCCCCCAACAGTGCAGTCCTGCCCACCCCCCTGTACCTTCTGCCCAAGGGGCCCGAGGCCTGCTCTACTGAGGCCCTGGTGGACTCTGGCTCTTGGGCAGTGTAGAGTGCCCACCTTGCTACTCATTCCTATGCCCACCTCTGGGTGCCAACTTGCCCCAAAATGGCCAGCAACTAGGCATACTGCTGGGGCACATATGGGCAAAGTGTCCTGGAGTCGGGGGTCTCCTGTGTGTCCTCGCTCATTTAGGGAGTCAGCTTGGGAGGAGCCGGCCGCCGAAGGTGGCAGCGCTGGGTCCTGCCTTGGGGCCGCCTCCTGTCTCTCCTCTGTGCGGTAGGAAGTCTTCACAAGACCTCCCAGACTGGCCTTGGCAGAGCCAGCTTGGCAGAGGGCAGGCGCCGCAACCACAGGCCCTGCCCTGCTGTTTTCCAGGCGGCGTGGCCGAGCCCGACAACTCGGAGCAGCTCTTTGTGTCCCTGCAGAAGGAGCCATGCTCGTTGAGCCCCCACGTAAGGCTTCTGGGGTCTCCGCTCCCTGCGTCTTACTGTCCCTGGTCCCTCATCTTGGGAACCAACTGGGGGTGATCCCAAGACCCCCGCCTGGCCGTTACTGGGGTGCAGCATCTGGAACACTAGCTGCGCCACTCATGTCCTGCACACAGGCAACAGCGGAGCCAGGGGCCTGACGGGGCGGCCGGGAGGGGGCGCAAGGGAGTCCAGGCAGGAAGGGGGCACGGCTGCAACTGGGCTCACCTCGCAGGACCTGGGCCCCAGCGTGGGCGGGGAGCCCCCAGAGAAGGAACGACGGCGCCTCAAGGAGAGCTTCGAGAACTACCGCAGGTAGGCAGCGGGCGCGGGCCGGGGTCAAGACCACACGGGTGACACCTGCCCACACTCGCCACCGCTTCCGCAGGAAACGAGCGCTCAGGAAGGTGCAGAGCGGCTGGCAACAGGGTGAGGGCGACCGCGGGAACAGCAGCGGCAGCGACAATACGGACACTGAGGGCTCCTAGCGTGCCGGGGATGCGCGGGCTCTCCCCCACGGACCTGGCGTCCTACTCGCATTTTACTCTAAATGTGCATTGTAGGAGTCTGCAGCACGTGACTAAGTAAATAAAAACAACCTGCGGGGAAGATCACGCAGTAACTCAGGGGACGGTAGAAGTGCTCACCTCTGGGGCGGCGGACGGAAGCCTGGGGGTCCACTTCCGCCCGCGGTGCCCACTTCCAAGATGGCGGGAATAGCGTCATGGGCGCGCGGGGCGGGGCCGGGGGAGTGGCCTAGGTGGCCCAAGTAGGCGGAATGCTGCGGGCCGTACTGGGCCGCGTGCCGGCATTGCTGGGCAGTGTGCGGCCTTGGGGGCCTGGCCTGAGGTGGCTGAGGTGCCCCTGGTCCCACCCGGAGGTCGCAAAGACACGGCAGGCCTGGGGTCGGGGTGGGCGGCACTTGAGTTCAGGGCCGGAGCCCACGACTGGACTGGGGCGTGTGAAGGCGGAGCACTACCAGCTCGTCTACACCTGCAAGGTGGGCACGGGGCGGGGACGGGCCACGCGGGAATACGGACGGCGCTGCGAGGGAACGTGGCCCAAGTGGGGGCCTCTAAAAAAAAACCTTCGGAGGAGATTGCGCCCAGCTCCGGGTGGGTGGGGCTTCTTGGGGGGCGGGGCTGTCTAGGGACTGGACCGTTCAGGGGGCGGGGCCTCCCGGGGGCGGGGCTTTCCCGAGGGAAGGCACTCTTCGGGGACCGGGCCATCCAGGTGGTGGGACTGTCTCAGGGAGGGGCCTTCCCGGGGCTCCGGGCTCTTGGGGGGGCCCATCCCGAGGGAAGGGGCTTTCCGCGGGCGGGCTTTCCCAGGTGAACCCTTCGGGGGCGGGGCCTTCCTGAGGGGCGGAGCTGTCCCGGTCCTGGTCCTGGTCCTGGTCCTGGTCCTGGTCCTGGTCCTGGTCCTGGTCCTGGGGAGGTTGCTTTCGGGAGCCTGACCCGGTTCGCCCCAGCCAGGTCTGTGGGACCCGATCCTCCAAGCGCATCTCCAAGCTGGCCTATCACCAGGGTGTGGTCATTGTGACCTGCCCGGGCTGCCAGAACCATCACATCATCGCAGACAACCTGGGCTGGTTCTCCGACCTGGATGGGAAGAGGTGAGGCCCGCGGCAGAGTGGGGATGAGGAAGCTTGGGCCCTAGGGTAGGCCGGGGCCCTGGTGACACCGCCACAGCAGCACTCGCCTGGGCCGCTGGAGCCCGGGCTCCTGTCATCCAAGCTCCTGGCTCGGTTTGAGGTTCGGGCCAGGAACAGCCTTTTGGTACTTGTGCCTGTAGCTGCGGACCTGGCCAGTCTGGGCTGCTCCCCTGCCATGCTCACTGCGGCCTTGTCCGTGGCTTCCCAGCTGTGGTCCCACCTGGGGAGGGGCACAGACAGCAGTGCCTGGCAGAGCAGCGGCAAAGGTCAAGGGATCCGTGTGCCAGGCACTGGGCTGGTGCTGGGCCGTGGCCCCATGGGCCTGCCGAACACTAGCAAACTCTCTTCTTCCACCCTGTGGGAATGAGATCGGGTTCCTGGGAGTGGACCTTGGTAGCAGTCACCTCCTGAGTTACACCTCAGGGATCACCTGCCGCGTCACCCTGGTACCACACTCCTGACCAGAGCTCATGGGTGCCCTTGATGGGGCGCTGTGTGTGGTGACACTGCTTCCCTGTCTCGCAGGAACATTGAAGAGATCCTGGCAGCGAGGGGTGAGAAGGTGCACTGGGTGTCTGGCGAGGGCGCCCTGGAGCTGATCCTGGAGAACGCAGGGCCCCCCAAGTCCCCTGTGGGCCCAGAAGTGGGCGATGATGAGGACCTCACCCATACTGGCCAGACAGAGCGGAGCTGAGCCCACATTCCCAGGCGCTGTTGGTGTCTCCCTTTGGCAGGGACATTTGGTTGGTCTGGGTTATCTGGCCACAGCTGCCTCCTGTCAGTAAAGCTCCTCTGCACATGGGGTCTGGCTCTCTGGTCTATTCTGGGCTCAACCGGTTCTCCGAGCACCCAACCCCTGTTCAACCTCTGTCTCCTCATCTTTCCCTGTCCGCAGCTGGGCTGCACACCCAGGCAGAATCCAAACCTGTTTGGCCTTGGACAGCGCACACTTCCCTGTCTTCCTCTATGCCCCCTGCCACCCCCTGGATGGGGTGGGTACACCGGAGCAGGGTGAGGAGCCTGAGGGTCCCCAGCTGCCTGGACCCGCCTCCCACATATGCTTCGTCTCTGGCTTTGTTTGGCTGGGGCTCAGGATGTTCCTATGTTTAGGGAAGTGAGTGACGGTCCTTTCCAGAAGTTTTCTCTGCCATGTGACCTTCAGCATTAATTACCAGCCCTGTTTGGTAGGGAGGGACCTAAAGGGGGAGAGGGCAGAGGTGGCAGCAGAGCCTAGCTAGACAGGAATAAAATTCACCCGCCCCCCGGTACCCAGCTAGGGATTACAGCTCACTCCAGCTGTGGGAGGCTGAGCGTGGTTGCAGCACGTGCCCTGGTTCAATTACCCCCTGTCTTCTCTTCTGCCAGCAGCCTACTATTATCCCTACCCGAGCCTCCCGTCACTTGTGAGAACTGTCGTCCGGCCTCCAGGCTGGGCCTGCCCCCCGCCTCCAGCCTGCTCCTCATGGAGGCCCAAGGTCACAGGAGACCAGCTGAAGCTTCCCAGGCTTCCCTGGAGTGGGTTAGGTGGCTCTGGCTGGGCCAGGCCTGGGCTCCTCCCCACTCTGACAGTCAGATGCTGGCTGGACCTGGAAGTGCTGGCTGGACTCTGCTTTTATAAACAGGGAAACTGAGGCCTGCTGTGAGGATGGGGTGATTCACCCTGCCTTTTCCATATCCCAGGGCCTGACAACCTCTTCCACATGCACCCCCGTGAGTGCAGAGCCCATGCCTCGCTGCTGTCCTCCCTGGACTCACGTTAGGCCGCTGAGCCCTTCCCGCCTTGATGGGGGCCAGGGAGCAGCCACCCAGGCCAGCCCGTGTGCCTGCCCAGGGCCCGGTGTTGCTCAGGCCGTCCAGCACGCAGCCCTCAGCCCTCTGCTCCCTGCTCAGGGTGCTGTGAGCCACCAGGAGCCCTCAGCAGCCACACCCTTGCCCACCTCACCTTTTCTCCTGACCTTCCCTCTAGAGGGACGGTGGGCACCATCTGTGAGCGGCCCAGCCCTTCCTGCCCCTTCATGCCCAGCACACTGGGCTCCTGGAGAGGGCTGTGTCCTGTCTTCCCCACAGCTTCTCTGACTTCTGGGCTCAAGGTGGGTGCATGGGGTCAGGGACCTTGTGATGGTCACAGGCATGACCCTCTATCCAGTGTTCTTGCTCCCGGCATCCATCCTCTCATTTTTGGCACCCACTGTCCTTACAGGACCCCTTGTCCAGGGTCAGCTACTCCTCACCCTGGCTGTGGCTCTTCTCAGGGAAAGGGGTGCCGTGATTCTGACCTAGACCACGGGTGAGGGGTCACGCAAGGGTCCCACGGTCCCTCCTATGAGGGGTATGGGGTCAGGGCGAAGGAGCCCGGGATGGCCAGGGCAGAGGGGCTGCTTTGCTGGGGTATCCCTGCACCTGTCCCTGGCCTGCACCCATAGGGTGTCACCCACTCTGTGCACTCCGAGCTCCTCCAATGCTTCTAGATTGGCCCCACCTGGATCCCTGTGGGACTGGACTATGGGTGAACCCCTGGGCTGGGGTGGTGGCAGCAGGCCTGGCCTGTTGTGAGCATATGGCCCCCGCCACCTGCCCTTGGGAAGTTGGGGCAATGGGGCTCAGGAGGCAGAGGCCTCTCATGCTGGTGGGCCGAGCCCAGCCACCAGTAATCAGAGCAGGGAGCCCAATCCACGGCCTCCTGACAGCAGCATTTGTGGTGGGCTTGGATGGCCTGGGACCCCCTAGAAGGGCCAGTCACCCCCGCCCTGCCCCAGTCCCAGCAGGAGGCAGAGTCACTTGGCAAACTTTATTTATCCAGATAAGCAAATGCAGACCTATCTCTTGGTGGTTGTGTGTGGGGACCCAGGACGACATGGCACAGGTGAATGAACAATAAATACACATGTACATTCAAGTATCAGGCACCGGGCCCAACACCCCACCTCCGTGCCCCTCCACCCTCCTGGGGTTGCCCCCTCTTAGAAGCAAGGTCACCCTGCTGATGGCCCAGCTGGTCTTCTAACCTCACTGTCCCCTGTGGTGGCTGCCACAACACCCTGGGGATCAAGGGGTTGTGTTGAACCCCAGAGCCTGCAGGCAGGGGTCTGGATGGGAGCAAGCAGCCATGGGCCCCAAGGCAGGGCCAGCCCAAATCTTGGGGTCCCCAGCTTGGTGCCTTCTCTGGGAGAAGGCTGCGAAGTCCTCACCCTGCTGGTGAAGGGCAGGTGTGCATGGTGGGTCCCCAGGGCTGAGTTGAGCCACCCCAATTTGGTGTGTGCGCCTGTCAGCTGGCGCACCCATGATGCATCCTGTCTGCTCCGGGGAGGCCGGGGGCTCAGTTCCTGCCATCTGTCTGCTGTGTCGACAGGGCTGGGGGCAGGACCCGCCTGCCCCACCACAATGCCAGGCTCTTGTGCTGGGTACCCTGTGCTGCCAGGAGACTAGAGCCTGGACAACACTGTCCTCCAGGACCAGCTGGGGACAGAAGCTGCCTGTGATGCTGGCAGCCCTGGGAAGTCTTCCCAGACCGC
Organism: Hydrochoerus hydrochaeris; assembly: GCA_004027455.1. Lineage (NCBI taxonomy): Eukaryota > Metazoa > Chordata > Mammalia > Rodentia > Hydrochaeridae > Hydrochoerus > Hydrochoerus hydrochaeris. Next base: position 162,860 of record PVLA01003284.1, on the reverse strand, counting down.
CCCATGGGGCCTGGGGAGACAGACGGTGGGTTTCACATTTGGCTGGGCACAGTGGAGCCTGGAAGGGGGTTCTGGGCAGCACCGGGGCTGGGGCTGTGTGCCAAGGGCCCGGCCTGGAGCAGGGCAGGGCTGAGCCTGCAGGAAGCCAGGGACCAAGTGGGGACAAGAGCACACCTTCCCCCGTGGGCAGCTCGAGGCCAGGTGGCCCAGAGTGGGGACACTGGGTGGGGGGCCGTGTGCCCGGTATGGGCTCAGCGGGAAGGGCTGGGGTGGGGGCTCAGAGCTGGCCCTCAGCCATGGCTTCCTGGGGGCATGGCCATTGTGGGCGGTGAGCCCCCCAGCGTCCTTAGCTGGCACCAGGCTGGCACTGCTGTGGGGGCTGGGGCGGCTCGCCAGCCTCCTGCTCCTGGCTCCCGGTGAGAGCCACGCGCTGTTCGTCCATGCGCTTGGCCTGCACCCTCTGAATAAGGCTGAAGAAGTCCTCGTCCGGCATGGTGGGGCCCCGGGGCAGTACGTTGGGTGGTGGGCACCGCTGGTCATCGATCCTGGAGGACTGAGCAGATGTGGTGGTTGTGGCCGCCCTGCCCTGGCCCTCACGGGCCCCTCCCAGCAATCCTGGCTTGGGAGGTCTGGCTGGCCACCTCAGGGCTACCTGCATCCCCCAGCCCCGGAACCACCTCCTGGAGGGTGTCCCCCTCTCCAGAATGGGTCGTGAGATACCTGCTGGGTGGGGAGTGAGCCAGGCCTGGGGCAGGGCTGTTGGGGTCACCTCAGGTTTCATTCCCTGGGCCTGCTGGCCCCCGGGGGCTGGCTGGAGTGTGGCTGACCCTCGGCACTGGCCTGGAGGGACCCCAAGAAGCCTGGAGTGCACAGCTCCGGAGCCCCTGATGGGCTCCCCGTGTGTGGTTCCCTCTTGGGTCTGGTGGCCAAGCCCTCGAGCCCTGCTACCCTGGCGGGGAGGCGGTGTGACTGAGGGGGCTCCTGGGCTTCTCTGCAGGGCCTGGAGCAGGAGGGATTGGAGCTGCCGCAGCTGCTGGCGTGCATGTGCGAGGCAGTGGGGGGCTCTGGGCCTCTCAGAAGGGGCTGGCTCAAGGGTGGCCGCTGAGACACCTGGCCTGCGGCCCCGCTTCCGCCTCTGCTGTGGGAACGAAGGTCACATCTGGAAACTGGTGGGTCTTGCTCAGGATGGCGCTGCAGCTCCCGCCCCAGCCACCCTGAGTCTTGACCCCAAACCCCAGCTCTGCTGCCTCCTGGCTGTGAGGGCCCCTGTGTCACCAGCACCCTGAAAGTCTTCTCAGACCTGTGTGTAGGGCTGGGGACAGGGCAAGTTTCACTCTGGGCTGGGCACAGCAGGGAGAGCGAGGCCAGCTGAGGGTCCTGAGGCTGGGGGGCCCCCCGGCCTGGCCCCCACGAGTGTTCTGCCACACTAGCCCTGGCCACACTAGCCTTGACACTGACCACACTAGCCCTGTCCCCCAACTGTTGTTCCGCTCCCTGTTGTTCACCTCCCTGAGGCAAGGAGCCCCAGGACATGGCCTGAGTCAGGGACCGGGCCACTGTGGCCCACTAGGCACCTCCCCCGCAGCTGGCAGTGCCCATCCCTGGCCTCTCAGCTGCAGGCCCACCTGGTACTTGATGAGCATGTTGAAAAACTCGTCCCCTGGCTCCTGGGGGTCCCCATCCCCGCGGAGGTGGCCCACGTTGTTGTGGGTGATGCGCAGGCCGGGCAGACTGCCCACGCTGGCCCGCTGGTCATCCAGCCGGCGGCTCTGGGAGCTGGCAATGAGGTCGAAGAGCTCCTCGGTCTGCGGCGATGCTGTCACGGAGGGCTGGGCTGCGGGGCAGAGCGGGAGCCTGGGCAGGGTGCACGTGCTCCGGGGAGGGGCCATCACGTGCTGCCCAGGGGGCACACTGGGGATGAGCAGGGCGCTCAGTGACAAGGGGACCTTTGCAGCTGGCCTGCCCCCCACCCCCTGCAGGCTCACAGGGTCCCTGCAGGCCTGTGGGAGACCTGGCTGCCCGTGTGGAAGGGGCGGGGCCTGGGCTCTAACTCACCAACCCGCTCTTTCAGCGTGGCGGCTCCTGTGGCCTCAGTGGCCCCTGCCTGGCCCTCCTCCAGTGGGCAGCGCTGGTCATCCATGCGGCTACTCTGGAACTTGCTCAGCAGGTCGAAGAAGCACTCCTCGTCCGAGGACGGCGCCCGTGGGATGCCCTGGCCGTGGGATGGCCAGCATGGGGTCAGCACAGTCCAGGCTATGCCCCAGTCATGGCCAAAGTCAGGACCCTGCTCCCTGCTATCTATACCCAGGCCACCACCCCCAGACCTTGACCATCCTCCCTGGCCAGCTTGTGCTCTGGATCAGGAGCCCATGTCCTCTGGGTCCTCCTTGTGTCCTACTCTTGAGCTCCTGTCCACCCAGGCCAAAATGTACCTGTCCGGGCCCCCAGCACAGCACTGTCCACTGGGGACAGCTGGATGGACACACTAGCAGACCATGGCAGGGGGAGACTGGAGGGCCACTACCAATGTGCTGGCAGTGGGCAGTGCAGCAGTGGCAGGAGCCTCATCCAAGACAAGGAGCCCAGACGGGCATGGTAGTTCACGCCTGTATTCCCAAGCACTCGGGAGGCTGAGGCAAGAGAATCGTTGTGAGTTCGAGACCAGCCTGGGCTACAAAGTGAGCTCAAGGCCAGCCTGAACTGCATAGTGAGACCCTATCTCAAAAAAAAAAAAAATAAAACAAGAAAAGGACCCCCCCCCCAGGCAGGGCAGGGGTGGGCGCCCACGCTGCCCTTTAGGTTTGGGGCAGTATGTTACGATGTCTTGGGGGACCACAGGTAGGTGGGCCCAAACCCCTAGGCTATGGAAGAGGCACTAGCTCCCTGGTCCTCTAATTCAGAGGTAACTGGAGGGCAGATTTGGGGGGCCAGATAGAAAATTCCTGAACCAATTGGGCAGGCCACCTGCCCCAGAGTCCCACACCAGATCCAAGTCCAGCACCAGTCCTGCCTGCCTCTGGGGTGCGGGATGGGCTTGGGATTCCTCCGGGCTGGGTTGACCTGCCCTGGGATAACCCTCCCAAGCCCAGGCAGGTCCCACTCATGGTGAAGGGGCAGAGGGAGGACTGTGGGGGCTGCAAAGCCTGACGCCGGGTCCCTGGGCCTGTGTGTGAGTCTAGACCTCAGCTCGTACATCTGCGGGGCACCAAGGCCCCAGCTGGGAGAGAACTGAACACCAGTCAAGCCTACAGAGTGGCGGCCTGCTCAGTGCTGCACACAGCCTCAAGTTTCTGCCACCTGTGGTCCCACGCGCCGAGAGAGCTCTGTGCCCAGAGGTCAAGGCCCGGAGGCCGTGTGCCCTGCCCTGGGTCGCGCAGTGGCAGGAGGGCATGTCTTGCAGACAGCCATGGCTTAGCACCGGGCTCAGGTATTGATGGTGCTGTTGGGGACCAGGCAAGGGTATGAGGGCAGGAGGCAGCGACAGCAGGAAAGGAGACCCCCCCTTCTGTTTGGGGGCTGCAGGTCTGCTCTCTCCCACTGTGCCCGGGTGGGCTCTGTCATCCAGAGCTGGGACAGAAGGGGAAACAGCAGGGGGGTTGGGCCAGGGCACCCTCAGCCAGGCAGAGAGCAGCCAGGGGCTCCACAGACGCAGGCGGGGGGCTGTGGGCCTTGACCCAGTCAGACACAGCAGGTGGGGCAGCTCAGCCGGGCTCCCCCAGGTGACCCAGCCAGGCCCCTCTGGGAAAGGCAGGACAGGAGGGGTTGTCACCTCCATGGCCAGCCTCCCCTGGCTAAAGTGATTCATGCAAAGGGAGCAGGGGTTTGCACCAGGGTCCCCTAGCCCCCACCTCTGGGGCTGGCAAGGTGTCACAGCGGGGTCAACCCCAGGGTCCCAGACCTGTCAACCCTCTCCCCAACCCCGGGCCACCTCCAAGGCCCAGGTACAAAGCCTGGCTCCTCCATGGGCTGCAGGGGAGGCCCCCTCGCCCCACTCTGGAGCACAACTCTGAGAGTACCACAGGGTCCCTGAGGGGCCAGCCCTGCACCCAGCCCTCCTTTGCCCCCAGACCCTGACTCCTCATCTGAAGTTCCCGGGGTGCCTCGTCAAGTCTGGCCGCAGTCTCCCCTGCTTTCCTTTAAGCCTGGTTCCTGCAGGAGCAGGGCACAGACTGGTCCAGTCTAGCCCACTTGGGCCAGCAGAGGCCCCCGAGCCCCCGGCCTCTCCTGGGTGAGGTCCCCACACTCACGCAGGGGGTACCACGGACTCCTTCCTGCAGCAGCAGCTGGGAGCTGCACCGGGCGCCTGGCAGAGCACAGCCTGGGAAGGACGCCAAGGTGCCCGGCACCACCGCTGCCTCTACCAACACCTGCCTGAGTGCCAGGCGCTGTCTCACTGCTGCTGCGGGCTGGGGCGGGGCTGGTGTTCCCTCGCTGCTTAAATAGGACAGGGCGAGGGCTGAGCCCTCCCCTCCACGCTGCGCCCCCCTAGCTGGAGCGCTCAGGCTCACACGGGCTGCTCTGTAAACACTGCAAACACTGCCGGGCTCCTGGGCGTCACCAGGAGGCGGGCGCTGGGCAGTGGGGGAGGACAGCCCCTGGAAGGCTCGCTTCCAGCCCTGCTGCCCTGGGGCCTCTCCCAGGCAGGACCCCTTGGGAGATCCCAGCTCTCTCTGAGCCTGGCATCCCTCGTGGCCTTCAGGCTCCCCCCACCACTGGTTGGCTGGTGATGGTGGCCCTCCGAGCTCCTGTGAGAAACAGGCTGCACCCCAAGAGGCCTGCTGGTCCCCAGGGTCCTGGCTGTCTTCCTGAGGTGGGAGTGAGCGGGAAGGTGGGGGCAGCCCCCCCCCAGCTCCAGGGAAGGGTGGGCGGCAGGCAGGCAGAGAGCTAAGAATACCCAGCCCGCCCGCGCCCTCTGCAGGCCAGGGGCTGGCAGCCAGGGAGGGGCTATTTTTAGGCTAATCAAAGTTCAAACCCTGGTACCCAGCATGGGGGGCTCTGAGCTCACCTCCACACCCGCCTCTGTGTACCCCTGAACCCCACCAGCTCTCCTGTCCTTGCAGAGGGTGCCCAGCAACCAGCCTGTGTCCCCTGCCTCCACCTACACACCTGGCTGCTGGTCCCCACCATGGACTCCCTCTGCAGGCTGTCCCCACGAAGGGCTCCAGCCCAGGACCCAACACCCTAGGCTGTGCTGTGGGCCCTGTCTGGGTGGAATGGGGAACCTGGGTGGACTCAGCTTCCTGCCGTCCTCCATCAGAGGCGCTATCGCCCTGGCCACCTCCCTCACGTGACCCGAGTGTGTCCCCAGTCATGCTGCTCCCAACCCTGCAAGCACAAAGAGAGCCTCACACACCCACAGACTGCCCAGCAGGAGCTCCGTGCCCCCTGGTGCCCCTGAGTTGGGCCTGGCCTCTGCTAGGATTGCTGACTGCTCCAGCCCTGAGGGGCTCCTGTGGGGACACAGCGCTGAGGACCCTGTTGGCTGGCCCTGAACCCCCAAGGAACTGCTGAGGTAGAAGGACCAGCTCCCTCAGCCGGGTCAACCGGGCCTATAGGGAACACAGCCCTGTGACTCGCAGATGGGTCTGGAGGCCCAGTGAGGCGGGGGAAGAGGCAGGGACATAGAGCAGAGCCACAGAAAGGGAAACTGAGGCCTGAAAGGCCAGACAGCCACCAGAACCGCTGGCTTCCCAGAGTGACCAGGCTAGCCTGGTCTCCACTATGTCTGTCCCTGTCCTAGCCGAGGGCACCTACCGTGCGGGGCACCTGCACACGGACATCGGCACTGTCCAGAGGGGAGTGACTGCCCTCCCGAAGCCTCCTTTCGCTGGTGTCTGGCCCTTCCTGGTACTTCCGGCTCCTCACAGGGAGGGGCAGCATGTCCCTGCCCGGGCCCCACCATTCCCTGGCGTGGTAGGTGTCCCCATTCTGCTCCTGGGGAAGAGGAGGCAGAAGATGGGGTGATCCTAGCCAACCTCCCTTGCTCAGGATGGCTGGGGGTGGTGCCCCCCCCCAGGACACCCAGGACCCGGGGAGGTGGGTACAGGGCTGTAGGCCTTGTCACTTAGGCAACAACGGTGCCCACAGTGGGTCCGAGCCTGGAGCCCATGCCGGGCTCTGCGGGTGTCCACAACAACCCGCGCTATAGCCAGGAACAGGTCCCGCCCAGGGCTGCTCAGCTCCACACTGCTCCCCGAATCTGTGTGTCTGGGGCTTGCTGCGCCCTGACAGCCTCCTCCCCAGCAGTGATTCTTCCCCTGCGGGGCTGGTGCTGGGTAGGAACACGGGAAGGGCACCCTGCCCCCTGTCGCAGTGAGCAGGAGGGCGGGCGCGGTGCAGGGCCTCGGGGGCTGTGGCAGATGGGCCCAGGCAGGGCCTCCGGTGACCAAGGGCACATTTGTCTCCCAGTAAACAGGGCCAGGCCAAGCTGTGACAGCTCAGCAAACAGCCTCCCCAGGGTCATTGGCCCGCCACCACAGCTGGCCGCGTCCCTGCCATCCGCTTGCACCCGCTTACCCTCTCCGGGGGCAGCCGCAGCAGGTCCCAGGCCTCCACGCTCAGCCGCTGTGTCCTCTTGGGTCTGGCCCCTAGAAGACAATGCGTTCCCATCACGGGTGCAGGCTGAGCCTGGAGCCCAGGCAGGGGTCCCCTGGAGCCAGTGACGAGCTTTCCTGACTCCCAACCCTCACTGCTGGGACCGCTGTGTCCCTGGAAGGTTGGCAGCTGGTGGGGGCACCTGGGTTTGCCTCTCTTTCCCCTGGACTGTCCTGGAACACAGGGCTCTTCCAGGCCATGTCCCAGGCTCCCCAGCACAACTCCCAGGGTTCCTTCCATAATGTCTGCCTGCCCCCACTCCTCTCCTGAAGCCACACCACGGTGCCACGGGGTGCGAAGGGAACTCTGAGTCCATCCTGGGCAGCCCAGGCCAGGGCGGGGGGGACCAAGGCCCCAGAGAAGCAGGATCTTCCCTGGGGCCATGACCTGCAGCAAGGGGACACTGGGTTCTCGGGCAGCTGAGGTGGGCAAGGCGGGGTGGACCCATCCGTCATAGGACCGCATGTCCTTGGCTACAGTGGGGGTGAGGGAGCAGCCACTTGACCAGGTGCATGCTTGATGGCTGAGTCACCATAGGTCCAGGGACGGCCCCAGCCCTTTACCCTAAACTGTCCCCACCAAAGCAGGTGCAGCTCCGCCATGGGCCCCAGTGTCAGCGCTGTCCACACAGTGGCTCTGGTAGGAGGTTTGGGAAGGTGAGTTCGGCTTCAGGTGCCACTCACAGAGCAGGCGCAGGGCCTGGGCACAGCCAGCCTGGAAGGGTCTCCATGCACAGGGAGTCTGGACTCTGGGAGGACTGAGCAGAGTTACCCAGCCAGCCACAGGGGAGGTGGCACACACTCCTGCCAGGGACGAGGGTGGAGGGGGCCAGGCAACCTGAGGACCCCCAGCCTCTGCACTGCCCTCTGTGGCCATCCGCCAACCTGTCCTCCTGGGCGCCAAGCCCCGCCTCTATGGCCACTCGAGACCTGTGAGGAACGCAGGCAAGGGGGGCGGGCCTTGAGTGCAGGAGTGTGGTGAGCCCTCTGGTGCCAGGACACCCTGGGGACTGGGCTGGCACTGCCCACGTGGGGCTTGCCCCACACCTGCATGATCAGCCCTCTCCTGCCCAGCCCTGGGCATCCTAAGACGCAGGCTGTGTCTACAAGTGGCTGGGACAGATGGCTGGGAGAGGTGTGGGTGACCTGAGGGGCTGGGTCTACCCTCCCTGTCCCCCTTGAGCTCTGATAAAGCCACTCCTCCCCTTTGCTTTCCAGTGATCAAGAAGTGAAGTGACCTCAGTTCAGAGAACAGTGGGGGCCGCTACACAGGGGTCTAACTTGGAGGTGGCCAGGTGTCCCCTGCATGCAGCAGTGTGGCCCAGAACGTCTGGGACACAGCCAGCCGCCTGCTGCCTCTCCACCCAAACAGGCCCTGGCAGTTGGGCTCAGGGCCCTTCTGTACCTCCTGGCACATCCTGACTGAGCTGTGCTGGCCTCACGCTGAAGGGAACAGCATGGGAAGGGGGTTGGGATTCTGAGGGGCACCCCAGTCTCAGATTAGGAGTTGGTCCTGAAGAAGGGACAGTGGTCATCCACGAGCTACACTGAGCCTGGGGACCCTCAGGACACAGGATGAGTCTGCCCAGGAGCTGGAGGCCTTTGCTGGCCACTCTCAGCGGGACCCAACTCCATCCCACGCCACACGCCACAGGCAGGGGCTGTTTCTCAGCTGCGCAGAACTTCTGGGTGTGAGCACGGTTCCCCGCCTCGTGGGCCTGGCTCTGGCCCTCGCACTGCTGTCCAGGGCCTGCCCACCCTGCACCGTACTACACAAACAGGCACTGCCCTTCCTCGCTTCTCCCTGCCCCACCAGACTCCAGACACCTCCTCCCTGTGGCGGGACGGGTGGGTGGAGGCTCCCAGCCCAGCTAAATGCACCCTCTGTCTGGAGTCTGCTAGGGCCAGGCGCAACCACCTGGGAGGCCCCGCTGGCTTCCTGTGCCTCCCGCCAACCCAAGAACGGTCTGGAAAGCTCCCTGGCCGTCATCATCTCTGTCCCTGGTGGGCTCCCGTGTCCTTCTGCAGGCAGCTCACCTGCCCTGGCCAGCCAAAGCAGCTCCCCTGGGTCCCTGAAGGTCCAAGCCCTGGCCCTCCACCCTCACCAGACCCAGTCTATCTCCTCTCACCCCCTGGCGGCTGCATCACTGTCCCCACCCTGCCCACAACACCCGGCCTGTCCATCAGGCCATCTCCATGGCTGGGCCGATAACGCAGCGAGGCCAGGTTAGGTCCTGTCCACCCGCTGGCCTTCAGCTTCTCTGCTGTTGGCTATGGGCTCATGTGCTGCTGCCACTGCGGAGGGGTGGACAGGGTCCACTGTGTGGCCCAGAGGGCAGCCCAGGCCTGCTGGGGATGGGGCAGAGGAAAGACAGCCCCACAGGGACCACTCTGGCTCCCTCTTCCCCTCACGCCCTGGTCATGCCGCTCCCCCCTGCCCCCACTTCTGGTGGCCCCGAGGCCTTGATGGCTTGGTGGGATGGGTGGGGCAGGGAGCTGCCCGTGGGTCCCCGTCCATTGCTTCGCACACAGGGGCCTCTGCTGGCTGGCCAGGGTAGGCTCCCAGTGGGTGAATAAAAATCACCTGTGGTTATCAAGTCAGAAAGGCAAGCAGTGCTGGACACCAGCCTGGAGGCAGCAGCTACCACTTCTTTACACCCCCACCTTGCTGGGTGTGCAAACCCCTGTCACCAATGATGCCCCCTTGGCTCCTTGAGCCCCAGTCACACTGCCTGGCTCTGGACATGCAGCTGCCCATTGCAGCCCCTGGGCAGTTTCTGGAAAGCAGGCCCAGGCCGTCCAGCACCCAGTGCTGCAGAACAGACGATGGTGCCCCTGTAAAAGCCACTCAGCGCCTGGACCCCCCGGAGCCCAGACTCCCCATGGTCCCCCAGACCCTGACCCTGCAGCTCACCTGAACAGCGGGCTTCTGCAGGGCCACCCAGACACTCAGGGGCCAGGCCTGTCCTCAGCAGCTGCATCCCGGGCTGGAGACCCCTGGGCCCAGTGGCAAGGCTACCGGGCAGCCACCTCCGAGGTGTCCTCAGGGAGGCCCCGTGAGAGGAGGCTTGTGCTGGCCCCGGTGGGCAGGGTCTAGCACTGGCTCAGGGCAGAGCAGGAAGGCGGGGCGGGAGGACAGAAGCGGTCTTGTCCCCGGCTGCTCGCCCATGATGTGCCCCTTTCCCAGCTCGGAAGAGGGGGACGCAGAGCTGGCTGCCTCTGTGGGAGCTTTTCCAGGAGCTTCCAGCCCTGCCCCCACCTGCTGCCCGGCTTCCAGTGGCAGTGCTGGCCAGGGGACAGGGCGCCAGGGCTGAGCCAGGGCCCTGGGCAGCAAACCTCAGCCTGGGATAGACACTTCGCCCTGGGGAGGTGGGTGTGGCACACCCACCCAGCACCCCAGCCCTCACCCACAAGACCTCTGGGGAGGGACCCGGCCTCGCTTCCCTCTCAGCACCTTCCCAGCTCAGGGGAGGTGGGAACCCCTCACTGCACAAGGGGCCCTCGCTGGGTCCCCAGAGGCCAGGGGGTGGGCATCCCAGGAACGCAGCCTCTGGGGGCCCCGCTCACTCCCTGGCCCGACGCAGCGCCCCTCGCCGGCCTGCACACGGACTTATCTGTGTAGTCTGCAGGGGACACTCTGTTCTTGGGCAAGCTGGCCACTGACCTGGCGGACGGCCAGCAGCCGATGAATGGGGTCCCTAAGTGGCCTCTGCTGCCCTGCCTAGGGCCGCACCTGATCTGCACGCTGAGCCTCGCTTGGCACCGTCCCCTGCGGGGTGGCCCTGGCCAGGGAAGCGCTGGCTTGGCTGTTTCCTATTCTCCTCAGGGCCAGCCCTGTGGTGCCACCAGGGTCGCAGGTCCAAGGGGCCCAGAGAGACCACAGGTCCTTGGTGTCAGGGGATGGTGGGGACCTGGCCCAAGTGGATGGGTGTCCAGCCGGCACCCCTTTCCTCACGCCGCCCCTGCCTCTGGAGCACTCACTGCTGTCCTGTCTCTAACCTCTCCCAATCCCCGAGCTGCCCAGGATGACAGTGCCCCTGCCCATGTCTCCAGCACCTCGGACACCTTGTGTCTCCCCAGCATGCTTCCAGGCCCCAGCTATCTGTCCTCTTGCCCCCACCCCCACTGTCAGCCCTGAGAGTGGCAGGGGTCTCTGAATCGGGGCTGGTGTGAGCCTAGGGTTGGGGAGCAGCCACCGTAGCAACGGCGCCCTATCCCCTGCCCCTGCCGGCACCGGGCTTGGGGCCTTGGCACGAGCTATACTTTGTCCCTGACGTCCCTCCTGCCAGACCCGTGATGGGACGCAGCCCTGACTGTGACCAGGCTGAGGCTGGAGTTGAGGAACAGGACCCGGGGCCTCAACTGGGAACTCACCCTGGGCCTCATAGCCTGTCAGGTCTGGCTTCTCTGTAGCGGCCGGGCTGCTCAGTGGGCCCAACGCCATCTGCAGCTGTTTGACATTCATTCGGGCTGTCAGCTCCCCATTGCGGTCCCCGATCTGTGGTGAGCAATCGGGGGGTAACTGGGGAGCTCTGAACCTACAAAGGCAGTGCTGAGCCCCAGCACACTGTCCCTGACCTGCTGGACAGCCTGAGTTGCCCCTGCAGGTGGAGTGCAGTGGTCTGTCCCTGGGCGTCCCCAACAGCCCCTGGACAACCCCAGAATTGCTCAGAGCCTCACACACCCTGGCCTGCCCCGGTACCAAAGACCCAGGCGTCTGCACTGTTGGGGGCTTTCTGGTCAGGTCCTGCTGGCTCTGTGGCTTGGTTCCATCATGGTAGCGGGGGGGGGGGGGTGCAGCAGAAAGACCCACGGGGACCTAATACCCTGGAGGACAGGGGCGCAGTGCAGGGGACAGCTGCTCACCTCCTGGGAGATCTGCAGGTGCTTCTTGGCGAAGATCAGGGCCTGCGCTGGGCTCCCCATGGACACATATGTGTTCCCCAGACTCCAGCATGCTCGACCCTCACCCACCCTGCAGAGACGGAAGGGTCCACACCTATGCCCTACCTGCCCACCATCCCAGGAGTGCCCTTTGGGGCAGCCTCTACCTTGTGACCCCAGGTGGCACAAAGGGTCACCACGGGGCCCCAAGCCCAGCAGCACTGAGAGTGTGGCAGAACAGCGTGTCCTCAGCACCATGGCTCACGCACTGCACCACAGGCCGGGGCCCCCACAGATTCCCACCAGCAGGGGCAGCCCCAACCTGATGCAGGGATCCCACTCACTCAAAACTAAACTGTTAGCATAGCAGGGCTGGGCGGTGCATACTGTATCCCCTGCACTTTGGGAGGCTGAGGCAGGAGAATCACAAGATAGATCCCAGCCTAAGTAATTCATCTCTTTATCAGTACCCAGCCTCAATAAAATATAGACGGGCTGGGGACATAGCTGAGCGCAAAGGCCCTGGTTTAGTACTGGGTAACACACACACAGCCCAAAACAAAACCCTGGAAAAGCTGGCGTGTGACACAGCTGCTTCCAAGCTGGTTCTGCCCTCAGGGTAGTTTTTCACCGCCTCTGGGCAGGGCCAGGGCAGCACAAAGTGGGTCGAGGGCCCATGGGGCTCAGATCTGCAGCCTGGCTCGCCCCCTAGTGGCCACCGCATCAGTGCTCCCTCGGCCCCAGTCCAGCAGAACCCTCAAGAGGCGGCTGAGCCACTGTCCAGGAAGGACTTGGTGGCATTTACATGGTCCAGGACAGTCCTGTGCTCCCAGGGGCTCTGAGCCTCTGAGCCGCATCCAGACCTGGGCCTCGCCTATCTCCCAGGTGATGTTCACACAGACATGAGGCTCGGGGCAGGGACACGCGCCCTCACCTGTCGGCCAGCTCCTGGGCGATAAGCAGGTGCCGCAGGTGGAACTCGGCCGCCCGCTCGTAGTCCCGCAGCAGCGTGTAGGTGTTGCCCAGGCTGTAGCAGGCCTGCGCCTCCACCGCCTGGTCCCGCAGCTGCCGCGACAGTTGCAGCGTCTTCCTGCGAAGCGGGCAGAGGGTCAGCCCTGGACAGATGGGACGGGGACAGACGGAGGGTTCCTGATCCCCTCCGCTGGGTGGGGAGGAGGTGCGCGGCAGGGAGGGGCTCCTGCAGGGTGCGGCGCCAGGACCCAACCCAGGTCTCCCTGCTGCTTCCTTGTCCTCAGCAGATGTACCTGGGTCCCACCAACTTTGTGGAACCCTAACTTTCTGCTGGCTGGAGTGCACCCAGTGGGGTGAGGTGTCAGGATGGCCACACCCATCACTCAGAGCCTAAGATGGGGGTTCAGGGCTCACAGCCCCGCCTGGTCCTGATACCCCTGCTCTGCGGGCAGGAGGTCCAGGAACTACACAAGCCGGGGACCCCTAGGCACTGTACCTGTCTGGCCTTCCCGGGGCACCTGAGAGCCCCCTGGCTGGGGAGGAAGTCTAGCGGTCAGGTCCACCCAGCCCGGGCCTCCTCCCCTTCCTTCCCCGCCTACTTGTAGTACTCCGCGGCCACGTCGAAGCGCCCCAGGAAGACGTGCGCGTTGCCGAGGTTGCTGTAGGCCCTCCTCTCGGCCGCCTTGTCCCCAAACTCCTTAGCGATGGCCAGGCGCTGCGGAGCCGGACAGGGCCGAGGTCACAGAGCGGCCCTGGGCCCGACTGCCCGCCCCGTGACTGAGTGTCAGGGGTCAGATAGGAGCCCCAGAATCCAGGGCAGGTGACATAGAGTGGGCGCCCCCCGGCCCTGCGGGGCCCACCCCAGTGCAGCCCACTCGACGCGCGAGCCCGCGTGCGCACCTCCTTGTGGAAGGTCGTGGCCTCCGTGAAGTTGCCCAGCAGGTAGTGGGTGTTGCCCAGGTTGCCGTAGGCCCGGCCCTGCGCGGCGCGGTCTCCCAGCTCCTTCACCAGGCACAGGTTCCTCCTGGGGGCAGAGCAGCGTGAGCCGCACGCTTCCTCCACCCGGTCGGCAGGCCGCCCCCGCCACCGGGTGGAAGGTGCGGGGCGGCGGCCTCTCCAGTGTGACGGGCCCCTGAGCTCCGCGGCTGGGAGTTGGCTGAGGGCCTGACAGGTGGGACAGCAGGGGTTTGGCCGGGGGTGGGGGACTCGGTGCCTGCCGGTCCCGCGGCACGCGCCGCTCTGCCCCGCCCCACCCCGCTGGCCCGGTCCCTGCCCCGCTGGCCAAGCACCGCCCCGCCCCGCAGGCCCCGCCCCCGCCCCGCTGGCCCCGCCCCGCCCCGCTGGCCCGGTCCCTGCCCCGCTGGCCAAGCACCGCCCAGCCCGCAGGCCCCGCCCCCGCCCCGCTGGCCCCGCCCCGCCCCGCTGGCCCGGTCCCTGCCCCGCTGGCCGCTCACTCGTAGAACTCCGAGGCCCTGCACAGCGTCTCCCGCACCTCAGGCGGAAGGTGCCCGGGGTCCTGCGCCGAGTTCCAGCACAGCTGCTTGCCCTTGGCGTGGTACACGTTGCCCATGTTGTACAGTGCCCTGGCCTCCCCGACCTGTAGATGGCACGAGGGGCTTGGGGGACCTCTGAGGTGCCCGTCCCCGGGCCTGCTGTCCCGGGCCGAAGAGTGGGATGGGGGAGCCCAAGTCTTATCTTTTCCCACTGCCTTTGGGATGGTGGAGGTGACCAGGCCTTCAGTGCTGACCCTGAAACCCACAGACTGCCCCAGGCCCCCGAGGAACTGAGTGAGTGAGCACATCCCACAGGTGACTGGGGCAGCTGGGACCCAGTCTTGGATGTCAGTGTGAGCTGGAAGTGGGCCCCGCTCCTGAGGGACCTCGAACTCCTGTTGCTGGGGGTCACCCTGTTTTCCCTCCTGCAGGGAACGCACTGTGGGGCTGGATCCGGACACGGCCAGAACAGGGTGGAAAGGGCAGGCAGCCCAGGAGGCTGGGATGGCCACTTCCCTTGTCCCCCTGCTTCAGGGACAGCAGCCTACCTTGTCCCCCTGCTCCTGGGCGATGTCCAGGTGCCGCTGGCAGCAGACCACAGCCTCATCGAATCTGCCCAAGACCTTGAGTGTGTTGCCCAGGTTCCCACTGGCCTTGGCCTCCCCCATGCGGTCCCCGATAGTACTGGAGGGTAGGAAGGAATTAGGGACCAGACTGAGAGCTGGCTAGGGGCTTGGGGCTGACCGGGAGCCTGCGTCCCCTGGATGATACTGCACAGGGGGCCTTGGGGATGGGCGGGCCTGGCCTGAGGGAAGCCACCAACTAGGGTCCCTGGCTCAGGGTCACGTCCTCTGCTGGGCCAGGCTGGGGTGAATGCTCTGCCCAGTATGAGATCGGCAGCTGGCTGCTGGCCACTGGCTGCTGGTGCAGACCCCAGGCCCAGTGCTGAGGACAGGGCTGGGGACCTCACCTCCTCCTGAAGGGTAGGGACAGGGAAGGGGTGCAGCACGGGCACAGGGGACCTGAAGGGTGGAGGGTGGAGGAGGAAGCCCCAACCCGCAGAGCTCGGGTTCCCCGGGAGAAGGAAGGTGCTGGGGGTGGGGTGCCTGGCCATGCCACAGCAGGGGCGAAGGGGAAATGAACCAGGATCCCACAGCATGGAAGAGGCGGGTGAGATGTCTGGTGGTTGGGGACACACGGATGGTGGGACAGACAGACAGACAGAGCCCTGGCCACACCCATGCTCATATGGACAGATACACATGCCTGGCTTGACCACAGCTGCCAGGGCCCTCCCAATCCTGGCCACTGGCTCTCTGGGCCCTGGCAGCCGGACACCATGGTTTCCTAGCCGTCCCCTCCTGGGATGGCCTGTGCCTAGTGCTCACCGGGCCAGCAGCAGGTCGTGCCGGTGGAATTGCAGGGCGCGGCCATATTCCTTCAGGTAAAAGTAGGCATTACCCAGCTGGCTGTAGATGGCACTCAGTGTCTTCAGGTCCTCTGTGCCCACTTGCACCGCTGCCTCGAAGAAGGCCACACCCGCCTTGAAGTCACCCGCCTTGCACAACCGCTCACCCTCCAGAGCCAGCTCCAGGCATGAGGCCTCCATCCTGGGGGAGACAGGGCGTCACGTCCACCCCATGGCCAGTCTCCACGGGCCTGGGCCTGGGCTGTGTCACCCGCACCCAGGCAGGCACTCCATGCAGCTCCTCTCGGCCCAAGCCTCCTCCTGCCCCTGCCACCACGGCCAAGCAGTCGGGGCAAGGCGTGTGCTAGGGCTACAGGAGGCCCTCGACCACCATGCCATGCTCAATTTTGGCCAAGCTCAGGCTGGGAGCCACTGCCCAATGCCTTTGCTCTATATCCAGTGGCACAGGCAGAGGGGCCACAGCTCTGAGCATGCTGGCAAGCTGGGGTGGACTCCCTACCACCCACCAGGAACCAGGGAGGCCCAGGGTCACAGGGTGGGATCCAATCCACAGGCAGAACCCCCGCCCTCCAAACAGCCTCCCATCTGCCAATGAGACAGAGGTCTGCAGGGCAGGGTGGCAGGTCTGGGCACGGGGCCCCTCCCTGTGGGCTGAGAAGCAGCTGCCATTGCACTGGCCAGGAAGAGCTCATGAAGAGGGACAGTGGCGCGTCCCAGGCTGACCCAGCCCCTTCATGGCCTGGCCAGCCTCTGCCCCCATGTCCACCCACGGCCCTGTAGGTGCCACAGACCTTGGGGTCACTGCCCTGGGTGGAGGCTGTGAGGGGCAAGTCCCTCACCCTCAGGACCTGCCAGCCTGGGGACCCAGGCATTGTGCTTTCCTGGCAGTGTCACCTCCACTGCCCACAGCCGCAGGGCTACCTGCACGTACTCCTCAGGCCCTGCTCAGGGCAGGGTAAGCCTGGAGGATCTGGGACCCTCGGCCACTGCCTGTTTAGTGCCAGGCCAGGCCCTGGCTGGGGTGGCACCTCCCATGGCCACAGACTCCTGCCAGAGGCATTAGGGATGCATCCCCTGGGCATTGCCCACCAGGATCGAGGAGCCTCAGGCAGACGTCACGCATGGGGCACTGCCACAGCCCAGGTGTATGAGTGACCCTAGGGTCACTGCCTTGAGGACAGCAAGCTCCTCACTTCTCAGTGGATGCCGACGGGGTGGGGGACCCTTCCACTGCCTGCTAGCAGAGCCCTTGAGGCCATCCCCACACGCAGCCATCTTCCCCAGAGGGCCTTCTCCTATGGGGCAGGCTGTCTGGATGCCATGCCTGTCACTAGAACCCACAGTCTCCATGGTAACCAGCCACAATACAGCTCCATGCCTATGGCGAGGGCCAAGCACAGGTTTCTTAATTGAAGCCTGTTTGTCTCCACCCAGCTGCCCAGAGACAGCCAGACATGGCCACCGTCCCTCGAGGACGTTATGTGGTCAGGGACAAGACGTGGACTCAGCAAAGGAGGCTTCTGCCTCAGGAAGGGCCTGGCCAGAGGCCTGGGGAGGTGCCCACAGGGGCTTCGCATGGCTAGGGGATGCCTGCTGGAGTCCAGGTCAGGACAGCTCTCCTGATGTGGGGGAGCCTGTGCCGCCCGCCAGGCCAGCCCACCTCTTCCCACGCATGTTCCGAGTCTTTTGCGCATACAGCCACAGCTCCAGGCCCACGGGCAGCAGCAGCGGGCGCGGGCGGGGCGCACCGTACGCCACCTTGCACACGGCTTTCTCCGCCAAGCTCAGAGCCGGGCGCTGGCCCTCCATGCCGCGCTGCTGGTGTCTCCCCGACGCAGCCTCAGGATGCGGTGCTCTGGCCTCGGAGAGCGGGGCTGAAGACTCAGCAGTCTCGGCTCTGGGAGGCCTGGAGCAGGTGCTCTGGGCCCTCTGTCCCTGGCCTGACCCAGCTCGAGGGATCAAGGGTGGCTCAGAGGCTGGGCGACTCTGACAGCAGAGGCTGGGCAGGGGCAGGCACATAATCCTCTTATTTCCTGTGGGGGAGGCACCTATGCCAGCATTGGCCACCCTGTATTACTGGGACACTTGTATTTGGGTCTGGCTCTGTGGCCAGCTCTGTGCCCTGGCCCTGGCCCCTGGGGGGCCAGGGCTGCCCATACCAAATGCCGAGCTCCCCCTGCAGCACCTGCCTGGCCACCACTGAGCCTTAGTCAGGCTGGAGAAGCTGGGATTCTGGGCAAGGTCAGCACCTGGCCCCTCCTGTCCACTCAGGACTTGTGCCCAGAGCATCACTCACCTGACCCAGCCTTGCCTGATGGCTGCAGCCCAGTGGGCACTAGGATAGGTGCCCGGCACAGAGCAGGTTGCACTGACACAGGACACAGCATCATCAACACCCCACCTCCTACCTGGCCATCTGAGTGAGCACCAGGCTCCAGTTGGCCAGCCCGTAGGCCGTGTGGGTTAGGGGAAGCTGCCCCTGCCAACTAGGCTGCCCCAAACACCAAAGGCCCTGGCCTCTGTCTCCGCTGCCCTGCTGATGCCCTGAGGAAGCTAAGTGTGGAGCCCTCCTGGGGCCTGGGGAAGACTGTCCAGGGCAGAGGGGGACACCAGGTCCAGCTACAGGGGCTCCAAGTGGCAGGGTCCTTGTCTGATGCCCCCTACCTGCCTGCTCCAGAGCTGCCAGGAAAGCTGGGGTGGGAAGGGTCCCCAAGGCTGAGCTGTTAAGCAAGGGGGACCTGGCTCAGAGGGAGCAGGACCATGGGGAGGGGACACAGCAGCCTAAGGCCACTTCGGAGCCCTTGCAGCAAGCCCCCAAATGCTCCAGGCCCTGGGCACCCTCTGTTCCCACTCAGGCTCTGCCAGGGTCCACTCTGGGGCAGCTTGTCAGGGTAGGGCAAGACCTGGGACACCTGGTCCTGGCCAGGCTCTGGGTCTCCCCAGACCCTCCAAGCCAGCTCTGCAGGCCACTCTGCCCTCTCTGGTGGGGACCCCGAAACCTCTGTCCCTCCGTAGCATGCTGCAGCCTCAGAGACCTTCCCTTGCTGGATACCTGTCAAGGTGCCCAAGTGCATCAGGGAGCCCAAGAAGCTACAGCCACCTGGGCTGGGCTTTCTGGAGCCCTGTGAAGGTCGGTGTACCCGTAGGGCTCCCAGAAGCCCCATCTTAGGCTAGAGATGGGGTTTGTAGCCCCCATCAGCCACACCACCCCGGGCCCTGCTCCCTGCCTGGGATTCTCACCTCAGTAAGTTGAGGCACTGCTTAGTCTTAGGCAGCAGTCCTTTCTCTGCCTCGCTGGAGGAGAAAGACCCTGCCCCTGCAGAGAGCCAGTCTGGCTCCACCGCCCCAGCCGGGCCCTGACCCGGATTCACTCCCCCAACCCCCCCTAGCAGGATTGCATCCCCTGTCTCTCCACAAAGAGGTGGCCAGTGATAGACCACAGAGGCCAGGAGCCAGGGTGCCATCTGCCAGGTTTCTGTGGCTGCCTGCCAGTGTCCCGGTCAGGCAAGTGGCCAGTGAGGCTGCCGTGGCCACCACATCCTGTGTCCTCACCACCAGGTGCCCGTACCGGCAGAGTGGCCCTGGGGGGCCAACAGTCCACGGCCCTGCACCCGCTGGCACCTGCTGGGTTTCCTGACCTGCAGGTGCCCACACCAGGCTGGCTCATCTGCTGTGCCCCCATCTGAGTCCTCACCTGCTGCCCCCGCCAAGGCGCAGGATGCTGGGCTGACTCTTGGCACCAAGGGTTCACAGCTGAGCCCTGTCCAGTCACCCAGAGGACACAGTGAGTGAGACCGTCCAAAACTGGGGGCAGGGAGAGAGCCAGAGATGGGTCAGGGCGTCCAGCATGGTGGGAGCAGCAGTCCCTGGAATGGGGACAGACCTAGGGCTTACCAGCCTTGGGAGAGTGCCTGGGCCAGGAGACGAAGGGACCTGTTGGAGGGCAGTGCCCAGGTGGGGCGCAGAGTGAGAATGGGGGGGGTCCCACAGGGAGCTACCTGGGGTTCATCCTACCAGAGCCCACCCCTTCCCAGGCCACTGGCGCGCTTAGCTGCTGGCCCCAAGGGTGAGGGAGGCCTGCTCCGAGCCAGGGCCCATGCTGACCCCACCCTGGCCCCCCTGCCCCTCCCACCCAGCTAGGTACTCCTTGTGAGCACTGGGGGCTCTGAGGGCACCCCC
Organism: Hydrochoerus hydrochaeris; assembly: GCA_004027455.1. Taxonomy (NCBI): domain Eukaryota; kingdom Metazoa; phylum Chordata; class Mammalia; order Rodentia; family Hydrochaeridae; genus Hydrochoerus; species Hydrochoerus hydrochaeris. The sequence goes on along the minus strand of PVLA01003284.1, from coordinate 143,310 downwards.
GGCCCACCTCATGGTGCCACTCAGGCACAGCTGCCTCCTAGAATCAAAGCCCCTCCAGGCAGGGGTGCGACGCAGGTCCCCCAGGAAGCTCAGGACACCCTGTCCCACAGGGTGTCATAGCCCTGAGGCCACAGCCCTGGTTCCCGTGCTGCAGCTGATTCTGGAGTTGGGAAGGGGACAAGTGACCCGTGAATGTTTTTCTTCCCCGCCCTAGGGTCCCTGCTGGATCTGAAGCTGGGGACTCCCCCCCACAGCCCCTGCCCACTTCTGGCCACCTCAGTGTCCTCCATGTCTGCCTGGCCCACTGGGACCAAGGCGAGGCCCAGTGCTCTCCCTGGAGGCCTGCAGTCACTCAGCCACATCTGGGCCTGGCTCAGCTTAGTGGAAGGGATGCTGGCCTGGCCCAAGGCCACTCTGAGTATCCCCTGAGTGAGCGCTGTCCTGCCAGGGAAGACTCCCCGAGGTGGTCCACCTGGCATGTCCCCATGGACCCTCGCCCCTGGGGTCTGGCAGGATGATGGTGGTATTGGCTGTGGTTAGCCCTGTGGTCAGCCTGGGGGCTCCCAGGGGCACAGCTGCCCCCTGTCCTGCACAGCTAACCCCTTGATAAATGCCGTCTGGCAGAGCCCCAATGATGCAGGGTGCTTGGGGGGCTTTGAGGGGCCTCCTGCGTCTGTAGCTGGCAAGCCCGTCCTCCAGGCCCTCCCTCTGCTGGCCCAGCTCTGACCCGGGATCACACAATGGGGGCTGTGTCTCCGGTAGGCAACGGACAGAGCTGAGCAAGGTGGGGGCGGGAGCCTCCTTGGTGTGCTGGGGCCGCCTGGCTGGTCTGGGCTTCTTGGGCTGGACTCACGCAGGAAGCCCCCAGGTCTCAGGATGGTCAGAGGGAAGGGGTCAGCGGTGCTTCAGAGTCAGGGCCATGGGGCCACGGTGGAGAATGACCTACCTCAGCTTCTGCCCTGGGGGCTGTCACTGAGAGGGTCCACTTGGGGGACCAGGTGCTACAGCCACCCCAGTACCATCTTGGGGAGTACCCTCCATGGGCCAGGAGTCATGAGCAGGCAGGTATCACCCGAATAGAGCCAGCTGGGCATCCCGGCTGCTGGGTCACCTATGGTCTGCTGGGAGGTAGGTGTCTGTGCCGGCAGGTACACGCCCACCTGGTGGCAGCTTCTGTCCAGCTCTGCGGCCCTGGGGCTCGGTGGCCAGGGAGGGGGAGGGCTCATCTGTGACTGTGGTCTCCGGCCACACAGCCCCTGTGCCAGGTCACGGCAGTGCCAAGAGAGAGGGGCCTCCGGGCAAGGAGCCCTTGTGCGCTGCCAGGCCCCGCGGCCAGCAGAGCGGGAGGAGAAGCCTTGTCCCCGCCAGGGCCCTGGGGCTAGGGAGGGGACAGAGCCCTCTGCTGCCCCCCCCTGCCCTGTGCCCATCGGTGGTCAGGGAGGCGCGTCCCCGGTCACGTTGCACGCGCCTTTGTTCCGGGCTGGCCGCCCCCGCCCTGTTGCCGTGGTCCTGTCCTGTCCTACCTGGAGTAGAGGCGCCTGGCAGCGGGGCCGGGGAGCTCCTCGGCCGCAGGCGGGGCCGGGCCTGCCATGGGGAAGCAGAGAGCGCCGCCCCTCGCCCTGCCGCCGCCGTCTGTGGCCACCGCCTGTCCGAGCAGCGTCTGCGACCGACTGCGGGAGGAGCTGAGGAAGTGATGTGCGAGCACGGGGCGCCCAGGCCCCTCCTGCCGCCACCGTGATGTCACCGCCGCCCGCGTGGAGGGGAGGGCAAGGCAGGGCATGGCGCCCACCGCAGCTGCTATCGCGCCAACCCTGCGCGGGGGCGGGGGCCGGGACAGGGGCCGCCCCCAGCCACTGCAGGCCGCGGGCAGTGTGGGTGAGGTGTCTGTGCAGGTTGCCCTTCCCCACCCCTGGGGGCTTCTGTGGGCCTCGAGCCCTGGGTGACAGCGCAGCCACCTGCACCTTCCGACCCCTCTCGGGGGGCGACAGCCCTCGCCGGGCCGGCAGGGCCCTCTCGGCTTGCTGGGCAGGTGCTTCTCCCTGGGGCTCCCCTTCTCCCCTGCTTGTTGAGCTCTGACCATGGAATGCGGGCTGTGGGGTGCCTGCTGCTGCGGGGCGTGGGGCTTGATGGAGGACACAGGGGGCCCTGGCCTGCCCTGTCTCTGAAGACCACACTCAGGATAGTGCAGCCCCTCCCGGCCTTGGCCTCCTGCCCAGGAACGTGGGCGCTTGGTGCTTTGAGAGAGGCAGGAGAGCAGCCACTGCCCACCCAGGGCCCGCCGCCTCGGGTTCACTGTGTCCTCCTCGCCCCAGCCAGCGAGGGCCCCAGGGTGGCAGCCTGGCATGGCCTTGCTTCTGGCTCTGTCCACCTCTCCCCAGTCCTCCTGGTGCTGTCAGGAGACCCCAGCCCCAGGACAGTGGCTGTATCCTGCGGTGGGACAGAGACAAACCAGGCAGCCGGAAGTGGCTGCATTCCGCAGAGCCCCTCCCTGGGCCTGGCCCAGCGGAGCCGCCCGAGGCCACCCGAGGGTGAGCCAGGTCTCAGGCAGGCGGATGGGCGCAGCCACAGCTCTGCGGCTTCAGGCAAGGAGAAACGCCAGCAGAAATAAGCATGCGAAGAACAGGGGCTGTGGCCCGCGCGGCTCCACTCTCCCCAGGCACTGTGACAGCTGGCACTGACAGCCCTCGCTGGGCCGGCAGGGGCCAATGGGCCTCCCTGTGCCAGGGCAGTAGGCGGCACAGCCAGGGGGACCCACCTTGGCGGGCTGCAGTTCTGGGCTGGGCCCCCGAGTGGGCCAGGGACGGTGATGGACTTGGGGCCACAGGCTGCCTCCTTGTCCCCAAAGGATGTCACCACCCTGGCAGCAGCTGCCGTGGGCCCAGCCATGTGTTGTGTGCACACAGAAGCCCCCGTACCGGCCCCAAAGCCCCTGCATGTCCCTGAAGAGCAGGGAGACAGGAGCCAGTGCTGCGCTGAGAGGCCACGTTTAGAAGGGAGCTGTCACCTGGCTACCTCTCCTGGCCCTCAGGGACGGGGTTCCTGCTCCTGTCCTGCAGAGGGCTGTCTTCTGTCCCGAGAGAAGGCCGCAGACAGAATGTGCTGCTGAGGATGCCTGGTGCCAAGCCCACCTGCCAAGGGTGACAGGAAGGGGTAGGGACCCCGGGGCACCCCACTGCATGGCTGCTTCCTGCCTGGCTTCTGCGTGGCTCCTCCCTGCCCTGGCCTCAGGGGACTGGGCCTTGCTGTCCCAGTGCCCCTGGCACCTCCCTCCATGCAGGGGTGCTTGGCTGGCAGAGCTCCCTTGGGACTATGGACACCCCCTTCCCACCAACTAGGCCTGGTCCGCAGAGGGACCTTAGAGCAGGGAGAGGCAGCCAGGTCCATGGACCTTCTTCTGTGTGCCAGGTGGCTGCCAGGGCCAGGCATTCTAAGGAAGTGAGTGGGGCTGGCATCATCTTGGGCCACACCCAGCCCTGCGGGGGGTCAGCACTGGCCACCCCACTGCAGTCACCTGCCTGTGATCACTCAGTGCTCAGTGCCACTGTCCGTGACTTGCTCACCTGGCAGGGGGCCAAGCTTTGTTTTCCTGACTGCCTGTGTCACCCTGTCCCCAACCTACTGCCCTGTGCCAGGCTCGTACCCTGGGGCAGTTTTGGGGTCCATGGCCGAGCCCTCAGGAGTGAGGAAGTCCGGGCTCAGGCGAGGCGGACGGCTGTCAGGCTGGTGGGGACCTGGGTGGGGACAGCAAGGGCTGTCTCCGGCCACCCCAGGGACAGAGCGCTGGTGCAGGGACACACATATGGCCCCAGACTCCCACGTCTTCAGGGCTGGGGTGTGTTGGAGGGTCTGTGGCTGTCACCCAGTCCCCCTCAGGATGCTCCCCCAGGGCGGTGCAGGCTGGGCCACTGCCTGTGTGCACACAGCTGCACACTTAATTAACAGGAGCCCTTGGTGCCCCTGCCACTTCCGGTGCCACCTGCGAGAGGCCCTACCACACTTCCCACAGATGACAGCTGTGTCCTCGCCATTGCCCCAGCCCTGACCGTGTCACTGCTGCTATTGCCTGTCCTTAGGGCCTCAAAGTTCCTGGGGTGTGGTGTTGCTGGGTGAAGGAAATGTCTGTCCCATCCAGGAGGCCCTGAGCGTCACCCTGGTTGTGACACACGTGCACCCAGGAAATGGCTCGATGCCACCTGCGTCAGCATGGGATGCCTGGCCACACAGCATTCCTGGGCTGCTCGCTGGTGGCTGCGGGCTCTGTCACCCTGTCCCGTGCCCAGGCCGAGGGAGTGGGTGGGGCACCGGAAGCCTGCATGGCACCCCCTCCCCTGTGTGAGGTGTTGGGGGACAAAGGGGCTCTGACACCCCGAAGTCAGTCTCCCACCCCAGCTCCCTCCGGCTGTGCAGGTCATGCAGCCTTGTCTGCTGGACCAGAGGCCTCTGTCCAGTCGGACCCTGTCCGTGATGTGGGGAGCAGACGCCTGGCTCGGCAGCGTCCAGTTTCTGTGGTCTCACACTGTCCCCCCAGGGCTGTTGGGAGGCCGCACCCTGGGTGTGACATGACACAGAGCTCGTGCCCTCGCCATCCCGAGGAGGATGTCCAAGGTCTTGGTGAGGAGGCGTCTCTCCTCCCCCTGTCCCCTTCTGTCTTATACAAGGTCACTTATCTTGCTGTTCAAACCACTCTAACCTAAGATGACCTTGTGATTCTTCTTTTTCCAATTTCTTTCTTTTTTTTTGAGACAGGGTCTCACTATATAGCCCAGGCTGGCTTCAAACTTGTGGCGCTCCTCCTGCCTCAGCCTCCCAAGTGCAGGATTATAGGCCTGAGCCATCTCACGCAGCTGACCTCGTGATTCTTGTCAGGCCCGCAAAGACCTTTCTTCCAAACAGGTCATGTGCTTAGCTCCAGGTGGAAGCATACTTGGGGGCACCATGCACACCACACCCACTCTTTGGGGTGCTTCCCTGCTCGGCTTGTACCATTGCCCAGGTCATGGGGGCCACGGTGTTCTGTGGTCTTCCCTCTTCTCCTCACACACTATCGCCCCCAAGGTTCATACTTGGGACCCAGGACCCAGGGAGGCAGGGGCCCCGGGGTGGCCTTGGGGATGACCGTGTCAGGGAGCCCTGGAGCCCCTGCATCAGTGGGCGGAGTCCTTGCGAGGGGCCCCAGGCACCTCCTGCCCTCGGGCTTTTCCTGGAGCCAGCGCCTTCCTGCCCGGACGCCCAGCGCCTGGCCTGGGCTCTGGGCTGCCAGCGACGTGTGCTTGTGTTCTGTCTGACGACACAGTGGGGTCTGGAGAGGGGTCCGTGGGTGTGCTGCCATCCTCCCCCCAGCCCTTGCTGGTGACATCCAGCCACATGCATCCTTGGTGCCCAGGCGGAGAGCAGCTCCCCACTCAGCACTGGTGCCACGGAGAGGCAGGCACGCATGGGCTCAGCCTGAGCCGGCCAAGAGTCTGTCTGCCTTGACTCAGGCTCAGGTGGCTGGGAGGACAACCTAGAGACAGGGCAAGGGACACAAACGGCCTAGGCCGACATGGCGAGAGGTCCCGGCCTGGCTGCACCAGGTGCCTCTCTACCCGTCCCAGCTGCTCGCAGTGGGGCCTGGGCCATCCCGGCCTGCTCAGCCAAAGGGATCCTGGTGGACACCACCTGCTCTCCGAGCCCTTGGTGTAGGGAGCTCGGTCAGGGCCAGTGACCACTGGGAAGCCTTGACTACACAGTCCCTCTAGCCATCCTGGGCTGCACGTCCCTTCTTGGCCCCAGCTCTGGGCAGGCAGGGTGTACCCTGAGCAGGGGCCTCACCCACAGGCATCAAGGCCAGAAGGTGCCCAGGTGCCCCTGGGGGACAGGAGCTGCCCGGGAACCTGGAACAGTGGCAGGAGTTTGGGGAGCCCTTGGGTTCTGGCCTCCCAGCGCCACCCTCTGGCTCATCCTCAGCCTCTGTCCTGATCGCCTGCTGGGCACAGGCGGGGTATGGAACAGCACCCAGTCCATGTGTCACTGCCGTGCCCGGGGCTCACAGACACAGAGGGTGCCACCCGTCCCTCGGTGTCCAGCGTGGACTCTGGGCTCCTGTCTGGAAAGCCATACTGCCCAGCCCCTGGCCTCTGACTCCATCGCCCAGTCTCACACTGGGCAGCCTGTGGGCAGACAGGGGTGTATGTCCATGCTGAGCCCCCAGCAGGGTCACAGAGGGGCTCGGTGGGGGAGGGGACAGCCATGGCAGATGATGGGGACAAACGGCTACTTTTCCTTGAGTTAGGAGCTGGGGTGCTAGAGCTGTGGGGGTCCCTGGGGCTCCAGGATGGGCCAAGGAGCTGCTGGGAGAGGACAGTGCCCAGGGCCCCTCAGGAGCTAGGGACAAGGCGGGCTGCTGAGCCCGGCTGTCCTGGGCACGGGGCTTGCTGCGTGGCTCTCCCAGCTGCAAATCCACCCTGGGGTCCCGGGTCTCCTCCCTCTGCCTGGAGGTCTCCCAGACCGGCTGTGAGTTGCCTTGGGAACTCCTCCCCCCTGCATTTCAGCCTGCTTTGGGTGAAATCAGCACCAGACAGGGGTCTTCCCCCCCACCCTCCCCCGGCAAGGACCAGTGCTCCATGGTCCCTCTTGGAAGCCCAGTTAGCCAATTTTCAACTCAGGAAAGGACCCACAGTCCCTGTCCCAGAAGAAAATGCCCCCCAACCCTGGACCTGCAGCGGCACCCTGCAGGGTGTGAGGCCAGGGCCCCAGCACATGGGGCCAGGCTGCGGTGTCCAAGGCTGAAGCCTCACTCCCATCCCGAGGGGGCCAGGCTGTGCGTAGACACTGCCTCTAAGCCCCTGGAAGCCTCACTGAAACAGCAGCGGGGACCTGTCTGCCTTAGGAGTGCACGCGCTGCGTGTGCTGGGGATCGAACCCAGGGCCCTGCACATACTCGGCCACATCCACAGCCCTTTTTCAGGTTTTCTTTTGAGACAGGACTTTGCTAAGACACAGGGAGGGGCGTGGTCCTGGGCGAGGTGGTGCTCGGTGTTGGAGGGGCCCCTGGGGGGCTGGCGGTTGGGGTGTCCTCCACTGCTGCCCTCAAGGGCTGGCATGCTTCTTGGGTGCCCCTGCTCCTGCGGCCTGGGATTCCAGGGTCACAAGCCTGCCTGCCCGCCCTGGTAAAAGTGGGTCCCGATGCTGGTGGGATGCTGGGGACGTGAGAGGGGGGCTGGCCGAGGCCTGGCTGCCACAGCCCAGGGTGCCAAGGGGAGTTTTCTGTCTGGTCTCCCCAGCTCTCCTGGGGCAGTGTGGCCTCAGCCTCAGCCCCAGCCCTGTGGCCTCAGTCTTTGGACAGCAGTGCCAGCCCTGTGCTGTCCCCCGGAGGTTACACTTCTGCTCTGCTGGTCTGCTGTGGGGTGGCCATGCTGGGGGTTGTGCAGGACTCTTGCTCCACTGCTCAGGGTCCCTTCCTGACAGGTGTCCAGCAGGCAAACAGGTGGCAGGGACAGAGGGGCCAATCTGGGCCACAGAGGCTGCCAGGTCCCCAGGGTCTCACTTTGCCGGCTCTGGGGGCTGCTCGGGGTGCGGGGACAATGGTAGGGGAAGGTCCTGAAGTCCTCAGGGTGTCAGCTCCTTGTGGGTTCCAGGTTCGATGCTCACCCTAGGGAGGATGGACTTCTCCCATTTCCCTGATGTTGAGGACAGGGCTGGCACACACCTGCACCCTCCGTGCGACAATGGACATCTGGGCGCCAGGTGAGGGGCCTGAGCTTGACTCCGCTTCTGGGACATCTGGGGCCCCCACCCTGGCTGTGGGCTTTTCCCTCCCAGACACCACCCAGGACAGGAGTCGCCCCTGGTGTGGCCCAGCTCCAGTCCAAGTGGTTGGCCTAGGGAGCTAGAGCCCTGCAGTGCTCCTCGGGGTACAGTGTTCTAGAGACCAGGCCACGGCCATCTTTTTTCCATGCCCCAAAGTCCTGATACCTACAGGGGTCTCTTGGTAAAGACCAGTGCTTTGCTCCATGGGAGAGACGCTCTGTGGGGGTGCGAGAGGGGGAAGGTGCTTCCCCTCCACTCAGCAAAGGCCTCCCAGCAGCCATGGAGAGAGGACGCCACCTGCTGGCCCACTGTGCATCACAGCTGGGGACCTGAGTTGACATCAGCCAGGCTGCCTGCCCCAGGGGACTGCATTTGGGGTCGAGGCAGGGGTGGGAGCAGCTTAGCACCCCAGCTTGAAGCCCTTAGGTCTAATGGCACATAGGGGAGTTCTCAGCACTTGGCCTGGGGACCGGCACCCCAGCAAGGCAGAGCCTGCAGCCTGGAGCCCCCTGCAGCCTCCTTGCGCAGGCTCCCGAGGTGCCCACAGCCTCACTCTGGCCACGAGAGTGGCTCTGCAGGTTTTGAGCTTGGTGTCATTGGACCTGGCAGTGCTGAGCTGCCTGCCTCTGTTTACCCACCTGTCTGCCGGACCCTGGCTGTCTCAGTGTCGCCTCCCTGTACTGTGTTCCAGGCCACTGTCCTCTGCTATGTCCTGCTGGCACCTGGGGCCAGGCTCTGCCAGGGTCTCAGGGAGAGGACTGTGGGGGCTGAGAGCTTCTGGGGCTCCAGGACAAGAGCTGGGGGGGGGTTCTGAGTGCCAGCTGCACCTCTGCCTCAGGGCAGGGCTCAGGGGCAGGGGAGACGCTGGGAGGGCAGTGTTGCAGGTGCGTGTCCCCTGCCCCCATACCAGGGCAGTGCAGCTGAGGCTCCTGGCAAGGGAATAGGGTTCCCAGGCTGCTACCGGAGGGCGGGAGGTGTGTGCTGAGGCCTTGGTTTCTCTGGCAACCTCTGGGCGAGGCAGCTTCTCCTGCACCTGAGCAGCTACCTGCCTGCTCCCGGCTGGTATCTCAGGCCATAGCCTCTGCCCAGTGCCCTCTCTAACAGGGAGCCCAGGAGCCGTCCAGACGGTGAGTGTCGGGGTGGCTGCCTGAGCCCTACCACATCCACCAGGCACCTTGGGGAAGAAGTGGTGCGGAGGGCAGGGGCAGGTGGGGAGGCCCAGGATTTCCTCCTCCTTGGACTTGGCCTCGAGCAGACATGTCCCCTCCCCATCAGAACAGAGGCAGCCTGGGAGCAGTGTCCCTCCTACGCTTCCTGGAGGGCTCAGGTCTCATTATGGGGCCTGCACCCTAGATTATCATCAAATGAGCTGTAGGCTGTAATCCCAGAGACTCGGGAGGCTGAGGCAGAAAGATTGCAAGTCTGAGGCTAGGATGGGCCACTTAGAGAAACCTCATCTCAAAACAAAAATTAGAAGAGAAGAGGTTTGGATGGTCTAGCACTGCGGCCCAGTGCTAGACGCTTGCCGAGCACCCACCAGGACCCTGGTGCAGGGCCCTGCGCTGCACAGCAATGCACCGAGCCCGCATGGCCCAGCCCCTGGCAGAGGTGGGGGCCAGGGGAGCTGACCAGACAGACCCTCCAGCGCGGCTCGCCAGTCCTGGCCCTGCCAGAAGCATCTCTACAGGCCTGTGCGGTGCAGTGGAGGTGGTGGCAGCTGAGGAAGGGAACGCAGAGCTGTGTCCCGAAGGCCTTGGCCTCCATGACCAGGCTGAGCCTTGCGGACCACAGCCCTTTCCTGTGTGACTTCCGCTTGCACGCAGCCCAGGTCACAGATGTGTGGCAGCGGCTCCCTGGGATCCCAGTTGGGGGGCCTCCCCGAGGGGGAGACTCTACTCTGCACTGGGTAACAAAGGCAAGGTGAGTGTTGTCCTCGGGGGCTCACGCAGGGAACATGCCTAGGGGACATCACTGCCTCTGCGGGCCAAAATGGTGAGCAGCAGCCTGGCCAGCCCACGCGGCACAGTGGGGCAGCACCCAGAGGTGGCGGGGCTGGGACCCTGCTGGAGCTGCCCAGGGTCGGGGGGCTGCTGAGCTCCCCGGGGTGGCTGGCCAGGTCCACTTAGAGGTGTGGAAGGACCGCCAGGTCATATGAGGGCCTCTCGGAGGCTGAGCCTCAGGCAGACAGGAGGGGCGGGCAGCTCTGGGGCAGGGCCACTGGTCCCTGCTTATCTCTGCTCCACCTCCCTGCAGTGCGTCCATCTGGCTTCCCATGATGTGCTCATCTCGAAGCACTCTCCCCAGTCTGCCCCGTGTCACCTTGTCCCCGTCTTTGCTCCTACCACCTCCTCAGTGTGGGCCCTGTCTCTGGGGGCGAGGCTGGCTGGGGCATCAGTGGCTGGAGTGTAGGGTGCAGGGCCCAGGGGGAAAGGGGGGCAGATGCCCCGCCCTGGCACTGGTTCTATAGAGCCCTGTGGGGTGCGTGTTGCATACGGAGCATGTGCTGTGTAGCATGTTGTGTGTAGCATCGTATGTCATGTGGAGCATGCTGTGTAGTGTGTTGTGGTGTGTTGTGTGTGTAGCGTGTCATGGGCGTGCTATGAGTGGCAGGGAGTCTGCGCCTTGCACTTGGCGGTGTGTCGTCCCATGAGACCAACCTCAGCCCCTGCTGCACGATGCTGCTATGGGCACTAGGGGCCTTGTCCCTTTCCTGGTGGCCTCAGGGCAGACACTACCATGGCAGCCAGAGGCCAGGGAGGCACTCAGGGTGGCAGTTGGGTGCCATGCCAACACTCAGTCCCAGCTGCTGTTGCCATGGAGGGCGCTGGGGCGCCAGGGTGGTGGGTGTGGTGCCCTCACCCTCGCTGGCCCTGCTGCCCGGGGTTTGTGTTCCCAGGACCCGGGAGGTGAGGAGTAAACATTGTTACTAACAAACATGGAGTGGCTTCTGGCTCCAGGATGCGCAGCCCCCCTTCTGGTCACCCACTGGGCAGCGGGAGTGGCTGGACCCTGTGCCCGTTACAGCTGCGGGGCCTGGGGTGTCACCTCCAGCAGCCCACACAGGGCAGTGGCGGAGTGAGTTGGAACCTGGGCTGGAGGAGACTGAGGTGCATGGCTCCCAGCCCCCATGCCCAGCTCAGCTCCTGTGGTTCCTGGGTCTTCTGCCCCTCAGGAGCCTGGGCGAGGTCCTGCTACCTATGAGGCAAATGCCAGGGCAGGGTCTGAAGGTCCCTGTGCCCACCTTCTGCAAGGCCCCTGTGGCTCCAGAAAGTGGCCCTTGTGTGTTGGCTCTGTGTTGCTCCCTGCCCTGGGAGTGGGGGTGGCAGGTTGTCGGTGTGGTTTGAGCTCCCGGCCTCTGACCCCACCAGGACTTGTGGCCGGCTGAGCCCTGACACTCCATAAAGTGGGGATACCGAAAGGACTCTCCCCACAGGATGCTCCTGGGCCCACACTGGCTCTGCATGCTCTTTGGGGAGCCTTCTGCTCCCCACCAGCTGACCAGCTGGTGTGCCATCCAGGGGACAGGAGGGCAGTGCAGGACCTGGGCTGCGCTGCTGTCAGGACACCAGCAGAGTGAGCCCTGCCCTCGGGAACCGTTGGTCAGAGGCCCAGCGCATGGAGTTCCTGGCCACTCGATTTCAACATGGGCTTTATTTCCCCTCCACCAGGCATCTGCAACCACGTGTTGGCTCTGCTGTGTTGTGACAGGGACGTCAGGGCCTCCAGTGCCCACCTCTTGCAAACATCACCACGGGACACATGTGGGGTATGCTTCATTTCAGCCTCGAGGGGTGACGTCCCCAGGGGAGCCGCACAGCCGGGCCAGCCCTGGACGCCAGGCTGGGTGGACATGGCCGAGTCGGACAGTGCTGCCGCGGGGACCTGGCCACAGAGGTACTGGGGTGCCCAGCTCCACAGTGGGTGCCAGACTTGCCCCAGGGCTGCACCAGCACCTCTTCTCTGAAGCTGGGGAGGTGGCACACAGGGGCCCTGACCTTGGCATTTGTCCCTAACGCTCTGAGTGCAGGGCTTTAGGAGCAGCCAGGACAGGGCAGGAGCTGCTCCGGGGTGAGCTCTGGCCCAGTGTGATGGGGAAAGAGCAGAACCACAGGACAGAACAAGCACCCTCGGATGTTCCTCAGGCCACTAGCACCAAGGTGCCCTGCCTTTCTTGGGGGACACTCAGGAGGCAAGGAGCACTTTGGGTATCCCCTGCTCCCCACTTTCCATGCCTGAGGTCAGCCTGCAGCTGGGGTGAGCCCAGGGCCCCAAGCACAGAGCCTGCGTCCTTCCCTCCATCCTGCCCAGCCGGGTGACCAGAAACCCTCTCAAGGTGGGAGCCGGGACTCCTGGCCCTTAAAGCATCTGGAGCGCAAGTGGCAGCCCGAGGCTCTGACATGGGTGACACAGGGTTATTATGCTGTCACCAGGCCGCCTGGAATTCTTCCCACCCTGGGGAGGCAGCTCTTAGGGAGCCCCACCCGCTGGCAGCGGGCCCACACCCACTGTCCCCATGTTTCAGTGACTGTCCAGAAGGCTTGTGCTTGGGTCAGGGGACCAGCGCAGGTGGGCACTCAGGGCTGGCAGTGCCAGCCATCCCAAGAAGCCATGGATGCCCAGCTGTAGGTATCCAGGCCACCATGTGACTATACCACCCCCACTCAGCCCTCGCCCACCCCGATCCTGGGTGGGTTGCCCACCTGCCTGGGGGTGCGCTGCTGCCCTGCACCAGGGAGACCCTGAAGCTGGGCCTGTCCTCCCCAGACCCCTGTGGACAGGGGGCCCCGGGAAGGCTGGCACGGAGCACAGGTAGGGACAGCGTGGACTGAGGCTATGCTGCCAGTGTGGGTCAGCATGGGGCCAGGCCTGGTTCTCCCAGCCTTGGAGTCCCTGTCTGGATGCTGGGCTGGTCCTCACAGGGTGTGGACAGGACCTGGGACAGTCAGGGCAGGTCACATGGCAGGGCCTCTCTGGCTGTCCCGTCCTCCAAAGCGGGAAGGGGAAGTGGGGTCCTGGGACAGCCCGGCTTGGTGGAGGGGTTCAGCACAGCGGGGCTCCAGCCTGATGGCTGTGCCTGTCTCTCTCTCCAAGGGAGGACAGGTTCCGGCCGCCTGCGGCTGAGGACCGTGTCATCGCCATGCTGCGGTGGCCTGGGCTGGCACAGCAGCCAGGTACCACTGGGACACCTCGCCTCCTGGCCTGGTCAGATACCAGTGACACTGTGGAGCCGGGGTCGTGGTGCATAGCTTGCAGGCTGCCTGTGTGGTCCGCTGACCAGGAGGCCCAAGATGGGGACAGCTCTGTGTCCTCTGGCCCCCTGTCTGGCTCCTCAGGGGGCCATGTGCCTTGTGCCCCTCCCCATGGGCCCTGGAAGAAAAGGCCACCCCTGGTCCCAGCATTGCAGCAGCTGCCCAGAAAGAGTGACCCAAGGCTGGAGCGGCTGCGGGACCGGATCCGTCAGCAGGCGTGGGGGCAGGTGAGCTGTGCCTCCCTGGGCACCGCGGCCCCCTCCAGCACCTCGAACCTTTGCTCCATCTCCACGCTGGTGCCCCAGAGGAGGACCCGAAAGGTGACAGCCGCCCTTCCAGCCCCCGCACACCCAGGTCCGCGGCAGCCCTGGGGAGGGGGTGACGGAGGGAGGCTGGGTGAGGTGGCCGTGTGGGAAGTGTGTAAGGTGCCCCAGGCCCAAGGGCTTCCTGGAGCTAGGTGGAGACTAGGGAGTGTGTCATTGCTGGGACTCTACACCTGACACCCAAAACTTAAAGGAGAACTCTGTCTTGGCTCACAGTTTGCAGAGATTTCAGCCACGATGGGGCTGGCTCCAAGCCTAGATGGTGTGGCCTAGGGCATGATGACAGGAAGCAGAGAAGAGAGGAGTGGGAGGGAGAGAGGCCCTCCCAAGCCACGTCCCAGTGCCCAGCCTCCAACCTGGCTCCACCTCCTGTTTGGAGCAATCCTGCTATAGCATCCCATGGTCCAATCACCTGCCATGAACCTTGCTTATGATCACATGAGGCTCTTGGGAGATATTGTGATCTTAACCATAACAGAGGGGCTTCCAAGCCGGGTCTAGGATAAGGTAGACTCGATGGGGAAGATGGAAGAATGGGGACACAGAGGGCTTGTGGGAGGGGCCTGGTACCCTGGGCCTGGGCCTGGCATCCTGGGCCTGGGCGTGGCATCTGTCCCTGCTGCCCTGGGGTATAGGTGAGAGTTTAACAGACAGCAACATGTAGGGACACCTGCTTCTCTCCCAGCAGACACAGGGCCATGGCCAGGGTGATAATTAAGTGGGTATCTAAAGAACTTCCCTGTGGGGGAGTGGGGACCCCATCTAGATGCTTAGCTCTACCTGAGGAGATGTGAGATGCTTGCCATTTTTAAAAAAGATATTAGCTTACATTTAAAAATCATGTAAAAATACATATAAAATTTATCAGCTGGATGCAGTGGTATATGACTATAACCCCAGCAATTAGGGAGGCTGAGGTGGGAGGGTCCCAAATCGGAGGCCATCCTGGGTAATTCACCAAGACCTTAGCTCAGATTAAAACCAAAAGCCCTGTAGTTGTAGTTCAATGGTGGATTGATCACCTGCTTGGTGTGCATGGGGCCCTGGGTTCTGCCTCCCATGTTAGAAAAACCCCAACTCTCTCTCTCTCTCTCTCTCTCTCTCTCTCTCTCTCTCTATATATATATATATATATATATATATATACGTATATATATATATATATATGTATATATATATATAATCAGATTTTTTTGCACAATTTTGTTTTTTTGGTGTTTCAGATTTTGGATTTTTTGTTTGTTTTTTTGGTACCAGGAATCAAACTCAGGGCCTCGTGCCTGCCAGGCAGGTGCTATGCCAGTGAGCTACATCCCTGGCCCACAGATTTTTGCTTTGTGAGACAGCATCTTGTTATGTGCTCAGGTTGGCCTTGAATTCACTATGTAGCCAGGCTGACCTTGAGAATGTGGTGATCTTCCTGCCTCAGCCTCCTGAGCACTGGGATCACAGGTATGCACCACCATGCCTGGCTGCATAAACAGGATTTTAAGCTCAGGCCGTGAGCCCCTTCCCTGTGCGTGGTCCAGGCCACGCTTGGCGCTTCGCAGGAGGCCGGTAGAGCTCCTGCTGGTGGCAGAGCCGCCTCCCGGAGCAGTGTGTGTGGCCCTTCCCGGGGCGAGCTGCAGCTTCCGCACCGCAGCCCCCGTGTGTCCTATGGCTCTGCCGGATGTGTTCCTGGCCTGGGGCTTGGGATGGAGGTGCTGCTGGCTGAACTCGTGCTGGAATTCCGCCTGGAATCTCTTCCCCACCCACCCTTTCCCTCTCACTTGGCCCAGGCTTCAGCATCCTCCATGTGGCGAAGCCCCAAGGGAAAGACCAGATGTTCCTAGGCGCGGGGCGAGAGCTCTCTCGGGCCACCCGACACCAGGCTCAGGGTGAGTGGGTCCAGGGTGGGCAGAGCATGCTGCCCCCCTCCGTGGAGGGGACATGGGGATCCTGGCTGGGAAGAGGTATGCATGTGCGTGAGCGTGTGTGAGGGTGCATTTGTGTGTGTTCCAACCCTCTGCCTCTCAGGGAAAGAGATCCCAGCAGTGGGCAGGGCAGGCGTCCCCTGAGAGGCCAAGTTATCCCCGTGGCCCCTGTGACCCTGCCCTCCTAGGCCCACTGGTCGTCTCCCAATGGGGCATGCCCAGCATGGCACACCCGGTCCCAGAGATGAAGGCGAGGGTGGCTCTGCAGATGTCAGGACAGTGGTTCAGGCCAGGCCCAGGGTATGGCAGTTCCGTATGGTGCTGGGATGTTGGCCCCTTTCCAGGCAGTGGAACCATGGAGTGGCTGCCAGCTGGGGGCCAAGTGGAGCCTGCAACCCCCACCGGCTGGGGAGGGTTGAGAACAGAGTTGTGGGGCTCCCCTGGCTCAGGTGGCCTAGGACTCTGCTCCTCCTCCCTGGGCTGCAGGAGGACGGCAGCTGGGGGACCCCTGGGCAGCAGCCACAGTGCCTGTGGGGTATGCGGCTGGCACTGAGTGCGTGAGGCCAGGATCCCCGAGCAGAGCCCCATCTCCTTCCCTGGGGGTGATGTGGCAGCCAGCCTGGGGCCATGGCCAAGCATGGGGTTTGGAGACCTTGGCCTCTAGGCCCCCTGATCACCCATTCTTTTGAGGGGCTCAGGGGCCCTGTGCCCTCCACACATGCCTGTGCCCTGCCAGCCCCTGTGCCAGGCCTCTGTGCTGGCACACAGAGCTCAGCTGGTGGCAGGAAACCCGACAGCCTGGGCCCAGGCCTGGGAGCTGCAGACAGCCCCGCACCTGCTGGGGATGCGGTGGGGACTCTGCCTCCGGAGCCTGGTCCTCTCTCCAGCCTGCCCGCCGCCACACTGGCGCAGCTCACTCAGTCCTTTATTCACTCAGGGAACCGGGAGGAGGTCCTGCCATTCACCTCCCGGCCTCAGACCTGCTCTCCTCCCCATCAAGGGAACCGGGACAAACCCAGGAGGACTCGGAGCCGCTCCTGCAGGAGGGACAAGGGCCCCAGGTCACCCTCGCCCAGTAGAGCCGCCAAAGGCAAAGGTAAGTTTCGCTCCTGGGCCCCAGCTGCCCAAGACGTGGGTCCCTGCAGTCCAGGGGCCTGGTGGGTGCCGGTGTCTGGTCTTGGGGACCTGGTGGCCCTATTTTGCGCTGTATGGGGGTGACGCCCCTTGTGGTGACCCTGGGGTCACCAGTGCTTCTCTGACCATGCTGTCTGTAGGGACACAGCAAGGTCAGCAAGTCTCGAGGATACAAACCAGCATGTGTCCTAGAAGGCCGTCCAGCGACTGTGGGTGGTAGGGGAGAGGAATGTCTGCTTCGAGGCCCCTCAGCCCGAGCTCTAGGCCCTGCAAAGACCCTGTGCTCAGACCTGGGTGTGGTTTTTAGAGTTTGTGGGGTGAGCTCCTAGCTGGGTCCCTAGAGGCCGCTGTGCTGCATACTGATGGTGGGGAAACTGAGGCTTGAGGAGGTTCTGTGACCTTCTCAGGGCCACTCAGGCAGGCAGAACCAGGGCCTGACACTGACCCATGCAGCTTGACCCTGTGCTTCAAACCTGAGCGCCCTGGGTATCTTGGGGCGATGCCTGAAGCCCCTGGCAGGGAGAACAAGGGTCACTGGGGCTAGGAAGGCTTTGGGGGACCCTTGCCCAGAGCATAAGTGTGACCCCAGGGCCAGGTGGGGCTCCTGAGCCATCCGGTGGGCCTGCCTCTGTCTCCTCCCAGCACCACAGCCAGGGCGGCACGGCTGAGCCGTCACCCCGTACTGCTCCTGTGTGGTGTGGTCAGTCCCTCTGCCCCTGGCTGCAGTGTGGCTTTCAGAGGGGAGAAACTGCACTGGTGACATGTCCTGGGGCTGTGCGACATGTGTCTACTCAACTGGCCAGAGATGACACCAAACAGGAAGAAAAACCTCCCTGGAAAAAAGAGTACAGGGCACTGGAAGGTCCCCCAAAATGCATAAAATGTGTCCCCTTCTATGTCACCTCCCCCCCAGCTTTTTGGTTTGTTTCATTTTAATGGCTTGCTTGAAAAATGACCTGCCTGTCGCCTGACATGGGGTCGGGAGGGCATGCCACCGGCCACATCCATCATCGTAAGCACCATGTCACCCTGACGGTGGTCACCATTAGTTTCTGTCAGTGACGAAGTCACAGCTGGGCTAAGGAGAGATGAGTCTGGGGTCAGGGGTCATAGCCGCCGGACTCGGGAATTGGATGAATTAGAAATTTGCTGTAGTTAACAAAAAATTAAATCACAATAGTTATAAAATATTCATCCATCCTGGCCAAAGGAAAATGAAGCCTGATCTTTAATTTCCAATTGTATCGCCTCGCTTTGCATTTTTTATCATGGATTAGGTTGGCCCGGAGCTGTAGCAGGGCACCTGGGGACCTCATCCATTTCTACAGATTAAAAATCCTCTCATAAAAAAATTAATTGCCACTAAACGGCTCAGCAGAAGAAAAAAATGTGCCCGTCAGGACCCATTTATCGACCGGAACCCCTCTGCCAGCGGACGGGGAGCCGGCTGTGTGACGGAGGGGCCTGAGGAGCCCAGCCCTCGTCACACAGGCAGCAGGGCCGGCTTTGTGCGCAGAGCAGCTAAGGGCAGGGTGGACAGCAGAATCTGGACCTTCTGGGCCACCTGCTGCAGAGGTGGTGACTGTCGCCCAGCACATTGATGCAGGTCTGGGAGCCCCATGATTTGGGAGGCTGAGGTGGGAGGACCACAAGTTCCAGGCCATCCTGAGCAGCTCAGTGAGGACCTGTCTCTAAGTAAAGTGGGCTGGGTTTAGAGCCTGGTGACCGTCCTGTGGGGAGGGGCTGATGGGCGTGCTGTCCACTTAGGATTCGGAAGCCTAGAGTCCCAGCTGATGGGTGGTGGGGCTGGCAGGTCTGGCCCACTGAGACCCACGGTCGGCCTCCTGGCCCGGGGACCCCGTCTGCAGAGAGGGTGTGACCTATGGCCGATGACATGGGTTTAGGGTGGATGGGAGGGAGACAGTGACCTGGTCAGAAGGCCAGGCAGAAGCAAATCTAGGTGGCTCAACGCTAGGCCTCTCCATGGGCACCAGGCAGCCTTGGCTGACACTACACTGGATGCCACCACCCCGCCCAGTAGCAGGAAGGCAGGCGGGCAGGGGGTCTGCCTGGGCTCAGCCCAGAGCAGAGTGTGTGTGAGCGTGTGTGTGAGCCAGCGGCCTGCTCTGTCTCTGCTGGGCCCCTTGGATCTCAGAGGACGACGGACCAGGGTAGATCCGGGGACTGCCCTGGGCTCCCAGGTCCAGCCTTGATGGGTGACATGCATGTTGGCGTCATCACAGGAAACTTGCCATGCTCGGGTGGGGGTCAGTTTTCTCCGAGCCCCTCAGAGGCTCACTGACCTGACTCCATCACAGCTCCATCTCGGGTGGGGCCTGGGACCCCCTCGCCCTGCCCCCAGCGACCCCCAAACCTGCAGATGCAGGGCTGCAGGCTGTGCTGAGGCCCACACTCATGTTCCCTCTGTCCCAGATCCCGAGTCCATTGGTGTTCACGCCTGGAAGAGGGGACGGGAGCTGGCTTGGCTGCTGCTGGGGCCGCCACCTGCCCAGCCCAGGCGCCGGAGTGCAGAGCCCTCGAGGGACCTGGGCCGAGCCGTGGGATTAGGTAGCTCCCGCCCATGCCTGACCCACTCTGCCAGAGCGCCAGGAGGTGGGCACGAAGCGGGAGGCGCCCGCGTGCATGCCGGAGGGGCCTCAAGGGACAGGGCCGAGGCCTCTTTGGGGCCCCCACGGCCACCCCAGGGCCCAACATACCTGTCACTGCAGGGGACATCAACAAGGCTTCGGCCTCAGAGGGCTCATCAGTCCACACCTGGCCGGAGAGGCCCACCTCGGCCAGCAGTGGCCCGCAGGTGTCAGAGAACACAACCAGCCTGGCTTCTCACGGCCAGCAGGCGACGATCCAGACTGCCATGGCCATCCTGCAAGACCTCCGCCGGCAGATCCAGGCCGGGCTGGAGCTGGCCCAGAGCCCCAGGCGCAAGCTGAAGCATAAGACATCTGAGCAGGAGCGGCAGCGCCCGGGCCAGCCGGGTCACCAGCGCGCCCAGCCCAGGCAGGGCCCCTTCCTGAAGAGTCCTTGCAGCACAACAGAAGGGGTGCACTCCACCCTGGACAGGGCCAGGCGCGCCCGTCCCCAGCAGGCCTCGAGCACCTCGAATGAGAGGGAGCCCTGTCCCCAGAGGGCCCGGGCAGCCAGAAGATGGGAGCCCTGCTTCCGGAGACTGCTGAGCCCCTCTGAGAAGCTGAGCCTCTTTCCCCAGCGGCCCTGGAGCGTCCTGCCCGGGCAGGCCTGTCCTCAACAAGCCAGGGTGGATAGTGAAGACTGGGGGGGACCGGACCCCAGATCATGGAGCCCTCTGGAAAGACCATGTCCTGCCCCTCGGTGCCCCTGGAGTGGCTCCTACCTGAAGAGGACTGGATCCCCCTGCAAGGGCAGAGGCACCACCACCCCTCCCTCTGAAGCCAGGCAGGCCTGGCCGTGGTGCTCACTGGGGCAGGAGCCTGAGGACCCCTATCTGCAGCCCCGAGGACCCCTGGGCCGCTCACGCAGCTCCGAGGCCCTGTGTGACGTTATGCACCGGAAGGCACAGGCAGGGCGGCGGCAGGCACTGCGACAGACAGCCGCGGCCATGGACATGCTGGAGCAGAGAAGCCGGCGGCTGCAGGAGGTCTACCAGAAGCAGAGGGAGACCATGCAGGGCAAGGCGGTCCCTCTGGTCTCCCACACCAGCCCTGGCATTGTCACCTTCGTGCCCAGTTCAGCACAGTCGGAGGTACCAGCCAGAGGCCACTGCCTAGCTCCCCAGGGTGTGGGTGTGGCCAGGGCACCCAGAGGTGTCTCCCCGGGGTCCAGCAGGGTTCCGGTCAAGCCATCCCCAAGGACCCTGTTGCCTCTGCCGAAGCCCCCGTAGGGTCCCAGTTCTCCTAACAGCTTGGAGAGCCCAGCCTGAGATCTGGAGGAGGACGGGCAGCTTGGAGGCGCAGGGTGGGGCTGCGGAGCCTCTGCCCTGGGCCTAACCTCGGCCTTGCTGCCTCAGATCCTGAAAGCTCCTGGGAGCCTGGGGCCACCTGAGCGGGGCTGGAGCAAGGTGACTTCCGGCGTGGTGCTGGGGGACCAGGAGATACCCGGCAGGTGGGTGCGGAGGTGGGACAGCTGCATGGAGAACATTGCCCAGGATGGGGAGGGGTTCTGGGGGGCTTCTCACCCGCCAGGGGTGAGAACTGACCTCTGTTTTCACAGAGGGGACTTCAGTGACCAACTTATAAGTACACAACTCCGTGGCAGTGTCGTGTGGATGTCACTCTGCCCAGTTCTGGGGTGCTGCATTTCACAGGAAGGACCATGTGCCCCAGCTGCCACCCCATCCCTCCCGCTTGCCCCTGGGGAAGAGCATTTAGCTTGCTATCACTAGCATCCTCCTCTTCCTGACATTCCGTGTACACGGTACCCTAAACCAGTGGGCAGCGCATGCCTGTGATCTTAGCACTTAGGGAGGCTGAGGCAGGAGGATGACAAGTTCAAATCCAGCCTGGGTGTTACCTAGACCCTATCTCATAAATCAATAAACAGGCCTGGGATGCAGCTCAGCAGTAGATGCTGCTGTTACAAAGAAAGCGGGGAGGTGAAAAAGAGAGAAAGACAGACAGAAAAAGAGAGCAATCTAGGGTCCTGGCTGCCCATGGCCTCACGGGTTCCATGTTGTCATGTGACCTGGGACTTCATTCTTGGCAACAGTTACTCCTACTGTTGGCCACTGTGACTCCTCGCTCCATGAATAATGCGGTGGGGACAGAACACCTGATTTCATTTTTCTTGGGTGTTGGGGGTTTGAACCGTAATTCTGAATGCGGTCTCTCTCTCTCTCTCTCTCTCTCTCTGTCTCTCTCTCTCTCTCTCTCTCTCTCTCTCTCTCTCTCGTTTTTCAAAACAGGGTCTCACTATGTAGTCCAGGCTGACCTTGCGCTCACTATGGAGCCCAGGCTGGCCTCAAACTCACAGGACTCCTCCTGCCTCAGCCTTCCAAATTCTGGGATTATAGGTGCGCACCACCATGCCTGGTTTGAACAACACACCCTTGAATGCCACAGTCCAGACTACTGAAATCTCAAAAGAGCAAAAATTTCCAAAATCTAAAATCCTAAGATTTAAGTTCCAAAAATATAACTCCAGACAGACAAAAATAATTGAGGTGTTCCTCCCAGGACTCTGGAGGCTGAAGCAGGAAGGCTGCAAGTCCAAGGTACCAGCCTGGGCTACTTTGTGAGTTCAGAGTCAGCCTGGATTACACGGCAAACTCTATCCCCAAAAAATCTTTTTAAGAAGTGCTAAAATGTGCATACCACAGAATTTGATCCTCAGTCCATCTGGGTCTGCTTTTATTTTAAGTGTCCTTTGAGCTGGAGCAGAGAGTGTGCCGTGAGCATGCGCCTGTGGCATGTTTCACTTGAGGACGCCAAACTGTTGCCTTCACCGTTTACCATTTCTTCCTGGTGGAGCCTTTCGAGGCCCTTCCTTCCTTCTGGCTTTTTGAAACAGGCAGCCCGGTGCTGTGATCTGCCGTCACTTCCCTGCCCAGCAGCACCCCTGAGCTGCGTGGCCCTACCTGGCCAGCTGATCACCCCGGGTTTTATTTTTGTTTTCAGTTTTTATTGAGAGAGGGTCTCTCTGCGTAGTCCAGGCTGGCTTTGGACTCACTCTGCAGCTCACTCCGTGCCTTTGCACTCACAGCCGCCCTCCTGCCTCAGCCTCCTGGGTGCCGACCCACCGAGTTCTCCTCTCCCCATGCTGACACTGTCCTCTCCAACCCGACACTCTCTACTTTCGGCTCTCTGGATTTGCAGGCTCGGGACCTATGAGTGTGTCCCTCAGGACTTGTCCATGAGGCGGCAGGTGTCTGACTCCTGGGCCCCTCAGCACCTGACATCCCCACCCGCCAGTCGAGGACGCTCGGGTGCTTTCTGTCTGCTCCCGGGGTGGCTGAGCAGGGCCAAGTTTCCGCTCTTCTCTCCCATCCTGCAGCTTCTGTCTGTGTCTGAACAGAGCCTGGAACCCCCCAGCGACGCCCCTGCCCGTGTCGGCTGCCTCCTTGCCGTGCTCCCTGCAGCTCCAGGACCCAGGCCGGGGGCTGCACATCTGTCTGGACCCGCAGGCGGCAGAGCGGCTGAGCCTGTATGGTCCCCTGCACTCACAGCACAAGCAGGCCCGGCTGAAGGCGTTGGAGACCATGGCCGATGTCCTGCAGCAACGCATTGACATCCTGACCGCCAAGCTGCGCCAGGGCGAGGCACCGGCCACCAGCCGGGACCCAGCGTCCGAGCTGCTGCCCTTGGGGCCCAGCACCGTGCCTTCCACCCACGCCTGCCCTGGGGCCTTGGTGCCCAGTGGGGAGAGAGGGTCGCCTTGTGAGGACTTCCTGGACGGGGAGCCACTGCCTCGGGCCCCAGGCTGTGAGCTGTGGACCCCGAGCCAGCACCAAGGTGGGGCTGGGGTCTTGGACACCACAGCCCTGGGTGGCGGGGGGTCCCCCGAGTCTTCTCTGAAGAGGGTGCGAGGTGACAGTAGCTGGCCCTGCTGCACAGCGTGTGACACACACTGCACCTGGCACTCTGTCTGTCCCATCACCAGGCTGACTCTGCTGGGTCCTTGTCGGGCATGTCCAGGGACTCGGCCCACCACAACTCAGGGCCCCGTCCCTGCGGTCCCTTGCTCCACCAGTGCATTGAGACATTGGTCCCTTCTCCAAAGGTGCCCTGCAGGAGGGACACTGGCAGCTGGAGCAGAGGCTGCGTGGAAACTCGGCTGTCTTCCAGGCCGCTGGCGCCGGCGCAGGGAGGTGAGCCCTTGGCCCTTCTGTCTGCCCCTCACAGCCCCCACAACCCCGTCAGTTCGCCTAGGGCCAAGGCCAGGCCGGGTCAGCTGATCCAGAGCCCAAGATCTGGACCAGGCTCTGACACTGACGTACCACGGCTTGGGGACACTGCTGTAGCTGAGCCCTTAACCTGAGCCTGACCTGGGCTGCGAGACACACCAGGACCAGATCCCCCACAAAACAGCCCTTTGTGCTGGCTCTGAGCCCACGGGAAACCGGCTGTGGCGCTCTTGCCATCAGCCTCGGCAGCCTGCGTGTCACCCGCTCTGCTGTCCCCCCATGTCTGAGTCCTGTTCATGGCTCCTTCATCCGGTTTCACCTCAGGTCTGGCCCTGGCCTTCTTGGGGTCCGGGTCCTAACGGTGCATGTGAGGTCTGTGCTGCGAGCGCTGCGTCCCTCCTCTGTGGCCCCATCTCACGCAGCTTCCTCCTGTTCTTGAGGGGACCCCTGTGACCCCATGGAGCCCCCAAAGCTCTTGTCCTGTGAGTGATCTCATAATTGGCTCTGCACTGGACACTGCCCAAGGACACCCCCACTCCACAAGTGGTCCTCTGGAGTCTCCCCAGGACCCATGGACAGGCCAGGGCCTCCTCTTTACCTCCTTCTACCACCCCAAAGCTGTCCCTGCACCTCAGTGCCTGCCCATCTCCTGGAGTGGTGGGTTGGGGTTGGAGGCATCATCCAGGCGCTTTCCGCACTTAATCTCAGTGGCCAGTAGGGGGCAGTAGTGGGCCAGCAGCGTCTCTGCTCACCACCATCCCAGCTGGAAGGAGGGACTGGGCGGGACTGGGGAGAGGTTAATATCAGTGCCCCGGCCTCCCAGGTGGACAGGAGAGGTGTGTTCCCAGGCTCAGGCCCAGAAGGGCCCCGAGTTCCTGGAACACAACCAGGGAGGGGCCCAAAGGCGGTGGGCACTCTGTCCCCTGCCTGCTGGGACAGACCAAGCTCCTGTGGGGCTCAGGTGGCCACCAGGCTGGCTGGGCGGCTGGGTTGTCCAAAGCATGGCTGCCCCTCCCCGCTGCCCAGGGTGGGCCCTGGCCCTCACCCCAGGACCCCAGGAGGTACCCTCTCCTCCACTGCAGGGACTCTGGCACTCCTCAGGTGAGGGGGGCCAGCAAGCCGCCTCTACATTTTGCCCCAGGGCACCCTCCCACTTCTTGACAGCTGTTGCCATAGGGGTTGCCAGCCTGAGTCCAGCCCCCCAATTCCTAGTTGACTGGGCCAGTGCCTGGCACATGGTTCCTACGTCTCAAGCCCTCTGTCTGCCAGGGCAGCAGTGCCAACCACAGGGAGGGGCTGGTCAGGCTGACACGTGGCCCTCACCCCTCCCTGGGCCTGCTGGCAGTACCCTTGGGGCTGGAAGAGGGGCTCTGCTCCTCTCCAGAGCACCCAGGGACCCCAAGTTTGGGCTACAACTGCACCTCAGAGAGACCTGGCTGGCCTTGTCTGCTGTGTGGGGTGACGGGATACCGTGCGTCTCTTGCAGCTGCCCTGAGGTCACAGGTCAGGGCCCTGCCTGCAGGTCTTGCCCTGCACATGCTGTTTGTGGGTCTGACCCTGCTGCAGCTGCAGGCACCCTGATTCCCGTGAGTGGGGTGCAGTCCCTGGTCCCCACCTCTTCCTAGCCCCACCTCATGCCCACCTGTGCTTTGTGTCTCCAGCACACTGGGGGCAGCTACTGCCCCACACCCCACCTGCAGCTCCCTGTGCCTGGAGGAGACGCCAGCGGCCAGAAGGGCAGGCTTGACAATGCCCTGGACCCCCTGGAGCTGTGGTAAGGGCGAGCCTGTGGACAGGCCCTGGGCTAGCTGGCCATGTGGCCAGGGGCATCTGCCGGGGACCCCCGCCACCGCCTAGAGCGAGTGTGGCCCTCGGGGTAGGGAGAACGTTTTCCACACAGATGTATTAAAGCATTTCTAGGGCTTGGGCCCTGCTGTTGGCTCCGTGCTCCTGTACACCCGTGGTGAGGCAGCTGGGGTGGGGTCGACCCTAGACCTGTGGATAGCAAGGTTCCCGACACCCCAGGGCATGGCTCCCGAGGACAGTGCTTCCCCTGGCCACCAGCACTGGGCAGGGCTTTTCCTTTGGCTACTTAGGCCCATTCTGTTTCTGGGTTGGGCTGAGGTGCTGGCACTTGGTGGGAGACCAGGGCTGCTCAGACTGCTGTCACGGAGGCCCCCGAGGCCCCCAGAGAGGCAGGTGGCCCATGCTTGGGCCTCATCCTGACCGAGCCCCTGGGGTGCTGGTGGTGGGAGGTTTCCTGCCATGTTGATCTGTGGGTTTTGGACACACCAGGGACACAGGGTAGGTTTGGCTGTGACCCAGCACAGCCCCAGGGCACCTCCCTCCCCTGGAGGATGGAGAGACTGATGTGGTCCAGCGGCTGGGGAGAGGTGGGACATCAGCTCAGTCCTGGGTTTCTGCCCCCAGGGGGCACTAGGGTGGGCCTGGGAGGGCTTCAGACAGGGAGGACTTCTGGACTGAGGGCTTCTTTGCGCCTAGCACCTTCCTGGGCCTGGAGCGTGACCTGGCAACTGCAGGCTCTTCTGTGGATGGGTGCAGGGCTCTGTGCCAGTGTGTGTAGGTGGCGTCCTGGCACTCACCCCTCGTTCCTAGCAGGTGCATGTGTCCCTGGGGTATACAGATGGGGGCCCTGTGCCTCTGGCTCCCGGAAACTCCCTCTTGGGGAAAAGGTTCTCCCAGGCCCCAGGGGTGCAGTGGGTCTCAGCTCCCAGCTGACTGGGGGTGGCGCGAGCTCACAGAGCACCCTGCTGTCAGGCACTGTGTGGTACCCAAGCCCTGTTCTCGTGGCACTGCATGTTGGGGGCACGGCAGGAAAATGGGCGTGGAACACAGCGCTTGGCATTCTGCACAGGAGGCTCTGCCCGGGGTGGGGACAGAACACAGAGCCCTGAGATCCACAGCCAGGGAGGACCAGCATCCTCCAACCCTGCTGACCACTCATCTGAACTTCCCGTGGCCAAACAGGGAGAGGACGACAGCCACCAGGCACAAGAGACTGTCAGGCTGTTGGCACGCAGCCCGGGTGGCTGAGGATGGAAATTTATATTCTGCTTGGGTGAACCCCAAGTGGCAGGCGCGGTGGTGGCTGCTTTGTGGACGGGATCCCCATGGGTGGGCATCCTGCGCCCCCACTGGGGGAAGCCATGGTTCCTAGGAGCAGCAGTGACAGGCCAGTGCAGAGCCACCAATAAGCCACCACACCAGCTGCTCCCAGTCACCTGCTGCTTTGGGCAGAGGGCAAATTCTTGGGGCTCCTGTCTAACAAGCAGAGCTGGGGAGCAAGTTGGGGGCAGCCTCTGTACCCAGGTGACTCCAACTGTCTCCTGGGCTGCTTGGCCAGCTCAGGGCTCGCTGCTGCTCCTGCCCCATGGCTCAGAGCTTGAGGACACAGCCCGTATGCTCCTGGTGACCTATCAGGGCACTGGTGTGACCAGAGATGGCCAGAGCTGTCCCACCTCGGGCTACGTGGGCCTGTGAAACTCCCATTACAAGAGGGGGAGACAGACACCCTCCTGCTTCAGCCTCCCCAAGGACCACAGCAGAGAGTCCCTGGAGGGTTTTCTTCCCCTGTGCAGGAAGGGTCACTCAGAATACATTAAATTGCTGGCCAGGGTAGCCTGTGGCCTCAACTGAGGTGGGAGGATGGCAAGTTGGAGTCCAGCCTGGGCAATCTATTGACTCAATGAAACCCTATTTCTAGATTAAAAATCAAGAGAAAGGCTGTGCAAATGTCCTGGGCTCAATTCACAATGTGAGAAGATAAAAAGAATAACAACTAACACCCAAACCACAGTTTGCAAGTTTTCACTTCCCCTGGTGGAGGGGGTTCCAGGGGAGCCCAGCACCTCGCCTGGCCTCTCTTGGCCACCCCAGCTCTGTGTGGCCATCGTTCACAGCTCTTTAGCTGCTCGCAAGCTGAGCTCTGTCCAGGAAGGTGTGTTTGGCCCAGGAGGATGGCACAGTCAGGGCGCCGGGCAGGGACGCTGGCCATTGTCCCTGGTCGGTGATGACTGAGGGGCTCTGTCACCCAGACCAGAGAGCCTAAACCTGGGACTGAACTGGTCTTCCTCTGTGCCCCTGCCAGCTGTCACTGGGACCCAGGTGGAGGCTGGGAGAGAGGTGCTGACTGCACTCATCTGCCAGGGAGCCCTGTCTACCTGGTGGCAGCCTCCACAAAGCATGCAGTCAGAGCTGGGTGCCTGGGGGCAGCAGAAAGGGAGAGAAGCCCCCTCTGCTGACCTGGGGTGCGGGAATGCTGGCAAACTTCACAATTTGGGGAGGGGCCCCGTCCTTCTGGGCAATGGACCGCTCTGACCGGACATGCACGCTGGGGCCGAGCCTAGGACCTGAGTCTGCTGGCAGCTCCTGAGCTGCAGAACTGGGGTGGAATCGGGGCTGGGGTCAGACAGGGTGCACCTCGGGTGGGCGCAGCAGCTGTGTCCTTCTGTCTGCCGTGGCTGTGGCTTTTCCTGATGTGGCTGGTACCAGCCAGGTCCACCCCAGAGGATGGGCATCGGCCCTCCTCGTGTCTGTGCCTCAGTCTCCCTGCAGGTTGGAGAGGCCACATGGCTGGCTGAGGAGCAAGCGCCAGGGCTGAGGGCAGAGAGGGAGGCCCGGAGCCCCATCAGTCACTGCCCACTCCGTGGTCCCCAGGTCCCCAGGAGCCCAGGGTGCCGTGTCCTAGAGACCGAGGTGGGCATCTCCCTGACTTCCAGATGAGGTCCTCGAGCTCCCTCAGGTCACTGAAGGTAGGTCCCAGCCCGTGATGACAGGCCGAGGACGACTGTCTCCTCCAGGCCGCTTCTGTTTGGGGGATCCGGGAGCAGCCTTTGACTCATGGCAGCATGGACGGCTCTGAAGCACAGAGCCGCAGAAGTTAGCAGCAGAGCCCCCCGTGCTCCCCACTCTGCAACTGGGACACAGGGACGGGAGGAAGCAGGACAGATGGGGAGGCCCAGGGAGGCATCAGGGGTTCTCCAGAGGACAGGGCAGCCCAGGGCAGGGTCCTGTCCCCAGCAGGACTCGGGACTTGGAGCAGCAGGAGCAGGAGCGGGAGGAGGCCCTGGCCCTGGCCCTGGCCCTCCTGCAGCAGTGGGCAGAGGAGGAGGTCTGGGAGACACAGATGGCCCTGGATGGGCTGCTCTTCAAGCACCAGCTGGAGGTCAGCCATTCCCCACTGCCTGTCCCCCTGGCCTTGTAAGGGCCCCATCACTTCCCCCCCAGCCCTGCCTGAGGCCCTTTGGCAGTGGACACCCAGCAGGGACAGAGCCGGGCCCTGCCACCCCAAAGCAGGAGGCTGTGTGTGGGCTCCTGGGAGCCCCAACCCACAGCAAAGCCTCAAAGCGGGGCCAGGACCAAACCTGGGCCACAGAGGGCAGCCTCCGCCTCCCACTGTCCTCGCCTCAAGGTTGTTAGGCCCAGAGCCAGGGAGCACAGGGATGCCACTGTGTGCCAGTGCCCCTGAGCCCTGTCGGACAGGCAGCCCAGCACCTGGCCCTGCAGAGGAAAGTGATGCCTGGCCTGGAGGCGTGACCCTGGCCCGAGGGCACCGACCAGCAGGTGGCTGGGACCTGGTGAGGAAATGACTTTCTGCACTGTCCATCACCTGGGACCTGCCATAGGACACACATCAGGCAGAGGTTCCCAGGATGGTAGCAGAGTCTGGGGAGCTGTGCGTGTGTGTGCAGTGGACCCCTCAGACACACAGAAGCTCAGAGACGCCTGGCCGGGCCCTCCCTCCCTCCTTTCCTCCCTCCCTCCTTCCCTCCCTCCCTCCCTCCTTCCCTCCCTCCTTCCCTCCCTTCTCTCCTCCAGTGCTCTGCTCCCCCTGGATCCCAGCATCATAATCCAGAGGCTCAGCCACATGGATGCAAGGCTGGCACCACCCATCCTTGGAGCTGCTGTTTCCCTGTCTGAGGGTGTGCCATCCCTCCAGCCCCCAGTGGCTCTGCGCCTGCTGGGCACACATCCCTCTGCCCCTGGGACCTCTAAGGTTGCTGCCAGGGCAGTGAGGCACCCCCACCCTCCACAGCACTGTCACCCTGTCCCCACAGGGGCTGATGGAGAAACACGAGGCCCACAGCAGGCTGGAAATGGCTTCGAAGCTGGAGCAGCCACGGATCCATGCGGGCCCAGTGCCAGAGCCCACAGCACCAGCCCAGAGCCCTGAGCCAGCCAGAACCAGGTGAGGCCAAGGCCCAGGCTACCACCCTCCCAGTGCTGAGGAGGGCAGGCGGGGTGCCCCTGGGGCAGGTGGTAGGTTCGGGGCTCCAGTGGTAACATCTCTGGTGCACTTTCCCACCTGGCAGGTCAAACCCAGCCCTGGCCAAAGATGTGACTGGGTCCTCCCAGGGTCCTGGGAAGGAGCAGGCCAGTGCAGAGTGCAAGTCAGCTCCTGCAGGCGAGTGTCACCTGTCACCTGTGCTGGCAGGTAAGGGAGGAGCTGCCAGCCCTGGTGCTGGCCCAGGCAGTGAGCACACTCCCTGCTGACTCCCATCGCCCGGTTCCGCTCACTGCAGCCACAAAGCACGGTGTGATTGCGGTCCCTCAGCCTGGGGACTTGGCCTGGAGGGCTGCCTGTCTTGGCAGCTTTTCCCCTCTTGAAGCAACATGTGCTCTGTGTGGCTGGGCAGAGCTGTGAGGCCCATTGGACCCTGTTGCCTGCCAGCCAGCAGTGCTCGGCTTGACCAGCTCTGGGTGGTCTCCGCCCGAACGCACTCAGGCATGGGAGGGCGCGTCCGTCCGGACAGCGGCTGTGGACTGTCCAGCTTTCCTTGCAGTTGTGTCTGTCAGTGCATTCACAGGACAACTGCGTGCCTGTCACACATCTGCCCCTTGTCTTTGTGCCTAACCCTGGTTGCCCTGCAGGGTGCTTTTATGAAGCCCCACTTCAGTATCCTTGGGCCACTCAGCTCTCTTTTACTAGGGTTGAACCTCAGTAACCCCTTCCTGACTGTCTCGCTTTCAACTTATTTGCCCCTTGGGTTTTCACACCTGTTTCTTGTGATCAGCATACAGTTGGGCTTTGTTTCTTTTTCTTGTCCTTCTTTCTTTTTTCTAGTCCAGTCTCTACCTTCCGACTGAGGTGCTTCCTCTATGCATGTGGAATGAGATTATGCACCTGGTTAGGGTTGAGGCTTGTTTTCTTTAGCCCTCTTGTTCTGTTTCCTTTTGGATCAAAGCAGGAATAACCAATTGCATTCTCTCTCTATCACTGGCTTGTGAGCCCTAGCTCCTTGCTACTGTAGCATCGGCTTTAGGATCAATAATAGCACATGCAGGCTCCCTTGGGGTGGCCGTGCCCCCACGGCACGGCACGAGGCCCCACAGTACCTGCTGCTAACATGGCCATGTGTTTTATTTTAAACGTGCTGCAAGCTCCACAATCCATTGCTGTTGTCTCATTTAAACTGTCAGTCACCTTGTTGCCCACTTTAAATTACACATGGGGCCCTGCACCCACCCACAGAATAACCAGGTCACTTTTTCTGGCCACTGGCATCCTGAAGTCACTGTGTCACTGTCCCCAGTGGAGGTTTCAGCTGGCATCCCTTCCCTGGGCCTGAAAGATTCCCCTCCCCCTTTCCAGTGTGCGTCCACTGGACTGCTTTAACATCTGTGGACATTACAGTGGACAGCCATTCCTGGTCTTCTTGCTACAGTGAGAAACTGCACTTCCTCGTTCCCGGTCACTTTGTGCTTCTGTACCTTGGGCTCCTTTTAGGTCCGTCCCAGGGTCCCGAGACCACTCTGACACACATGGTGTTGTTTTCCTTTGTGTGTCCCATGCTGGTGTCTGTTGAGATTCTCAGGCCTGGGGTTTACGGCTTTCTTCAAATTTGGAAAACTCCCTATTTCTTCCAAGACTGCTTCTTTCCTGAGGGAGCTCATTACTTATGCAGCAGGGCACCAGAAGCAGTGTGCTCCTTTCTTCTGCAGTGTGTCATCTGCTGTCATCCCACCAGGCTCATCTCAAGTACTTTTTTTTTTTTTTTTTGAGACAGGATCTCCCTATGTCATTCAGTCTGACCTTGAACTCACTATGGAGCCCAACCTGGCCTTGAACGTGTGGTGATCCTCCTGCCTCAGCCTCCTCTGTGCTGCAATTACAGGCGTGTCCCACCAAACCCCATTTAAATTGCATTTCTAAGAGCTCCATTTAGATCTTTTATTTCTGCTTCCATGGTTCACTTAATTTTTCTTGTCTTTTCTTTTTTTCTTTTGGAAGTACTAGGGGTTGAACTTGTCTTCACACTGAAGTGCACGCCCAGCACCTCCTTTTTAATGAAAGTCTCTTAGGGTCCCCTGAGTCACTAAATTTCGTGGCCTGGGTTTGCACTTGTAATCCTCCCACCTGAGCTTCACTTGACTTTTTTAAGGACACAGAAAAAAGCTATAAAAACCTCTAATGACTGCTGTAAATTCTGACGCTGAGCAAGGCCTGGCTCAGTTTGCATCTCCTCTTCCTGTCTTCGTGGGCCACAGAGCCCTGCACCCTTCCTTGCCTAAGGGGCCTGCCTGGTGGAGGCTGGCGTCCCTGGGTCTCCATGCACACCTTTGTCTCTGCTCTGGACGGCAAGTATCCAAGCTGATGTGATCCTCACTGTTCAGGTAGAGCCAGCTCAGAGCCCAGGCAAGGCTGTTTCCCACACCGAGGCAGGGTTCTCTGTGTACTCTGCCTGTGAGCTGACCACGGGGCTGTCCGGGTCAGCCGGTGGAGACGGGATAAATTCCCAGACTTCCCAATCCCAGGACACCTCTTCCCCCGCCTCCAGCTGCTTCTATTTCCCAGACTAAATAGTGAGCTCTTTATCAGTACTCCAGTACTCAGTACTTCAGGCAGGCTCTCTCACCACTTCCATAGCTGCCAAGCACCTTAGACTCAGCTCCATCTCCTCTACCTCAGTTTCCCTCCCTGCACTCAGCCTGGAAACTCACGCCTTGAGACGCTGGCCTTCATCGGCCTTTTTCCAGCAGTAATCATGTTCTGTGCTGTTTGATGTTCACTGTGCTTTCCTGTGAATGTGAACACACACATGTGTGCACACACGCATATATGCTGCTGGCGAAAGGAAATCTTTCTGAAGCTTGGGGTCGGTCACTTTCTGGTCAGT
The DNA here is from genome assembly GCA_004027455.1 of Hydrochoerus hydrochaeris. Lineage (NCBI taxonomy): Eukaryota > Metazoa > Chordata > Mammalia > Rodentia > Hydrochaeridae > Hydrochoerus > Hydrochoerus hydrochaeris. The sequence continues at coordinate 110,931 of PVLA01003284.1, read as the reverse complement.
GGCTGGACAGCCGCTGCAGCTGGGAATCGGAGTTCTTCAGTCGGGGCTCCTGACAATGCGGGGCCCACCTCATGCCCTCCGGTCCCATCCTGGAAGCCAGGCAGCTGGGCTGCTGTCCCGGGTGCTGCAGGCCCCTTCCAACATGGCCTCACGGGACCCGGGTTGGAGCTGTGTGCCTGACGGGAGCCCCACCTCTGGGAAGAGGAAGAACAACCCTGGACATGGGCGCCCACTTGACCCCTACCCTGCTCTCTCTCAGGGCAGGCCACACCCGACCCAGCCCCCGACCCAGCCCCAGCCCCAGGCCCCGACCCAGGGCCCGCCCAACCGCGCCTGGCCAGGCTCTGCTCTCCGGACGGCTCCGCCCATCAGGTACGGGCAGTAAGGGATGGGCACGGTCCCGGGTGCATGCACTGGGTGTGGCATCGGGGCCCTGGAGGCTCCACCAGGCCAGGCTGAGAGGGCTCCCTGCCAGTGGCAGCCACCTGGCCAGCTGGCCGCCGCACAGGCCTCCCTGCTGCGCTGGGCGACAGGTGCGGGCCCCACGCAGCAGTTCAGGGTAGGGGCGCGGCTTCCGGGCACTCTGGAGCGCTAACGAGGGCACAGCCAGGGCCGCGATGAGGCCCCGCTGCCCTCGGGGAGCAAGAGGCCGCAACCGGAGAAGAGGGTGACGGACGACGTCTGCTTCCCCCAGGGGAGCGCGGCGGGGACCAGGAGTGCTAAGCCTGGAGCCGGCGGGGCCCCGATGGCGGCGCTGGAGCAGAGGCTGCAAGAGGAGACGCCGCAGGAGCAGCACTGGGCCACGCTGCTGCACCTGCGCGAGATGGCGAGGGAGGAAAAGGCCCGCGCCGAGCACGCGCTGCAGGAGCATCAGGGAGGGTAAATCCCTAGGGGGCCGGGTCCGCCCCGGGCCCGCCCAGCCCACTAGCCCCGCCCACAAACGCGCCCATTGGCCACAGTAGCCACGCCCCGTTCATGTAGCCACGCCCCTGGCCTGGGAACTAGCTCCTGATCCGTAGTAATAAACTCGGGATTGCGGAAAAGGAGGTAAGGCAGTGAGGTATCCCCCAGACAACCAATGGACACCACGGCCCCCCAAGCTCTGTCCCTGTGCCGCTAAACTAAGATGCAGGAGCCCCAACGCCTTCCCTGAGTCTGTGCCGCCTTCCCTCGCAAACCCTTCCAGAGGCCGGTGGAGTGCCAGGCTGCGGGCAGCTCCCTTGAGCCCCTCTGCCCGGGTCCCAAAGCAGGCGGAGCTGCTGCCCGCCAGGTGGTCAGTGGTGGGTGGCTCCGCAGGACTCCCTGTCAGTGTCCACCTCCCCGAGGCCCCCGCCCCCCTAGCTGGCCTATCTGTGGCCGTCCACGTCCACCTGCAGGCCTCTCCAGCTGACCTTGAACTCCATTCCCCCAGGAGTCTGGAGCACCGGGGCCACAGAGCCACAGAGGCTGCCGTGGGGGCAAAGACACAGCAGGCCCCCAGCAGGCTGGAGGAGGAGCGGGTACTGCTTGGTTGGGGTGGGTGGGGACAGGGACAGGCCTGCCTCGCTCTCCACCCTGCACCAGACTCCCTCAGTCCTCACCCCCTCCGTGGCTGCCTGGGACCCTGTGTGCTTGGGGCCTGGGGTGCTGTCGTGGCCCAAGGGGAGGTGGAGGGTGGCACAGTGGCCCTCGCTACAGGGCGGGCTCAGCTTCTTGCCGATCCTGGCCTCAGGCAAGTGGCTCAGTTTTAGGAGCCTGGGTTTCAAATCTGCGCAGTAGTGTCCTTTTGCTAGGTTTTGGGAGGGTTTAATAAAGGACACCCAGAGGGGTGTGGTGGTACACGCCTGCAATCCCAGCATTTAGGAGGCTGAGACGAGAGAGTTTTGGCAAGTTCAAGGCCAGCCTGAACTGTGTAACATTCGGACCCTTTCTGAAGAAAAAAAAAATAATTAAAATAAAGGAGACCCAGTGAGAGGGAGGGTGTACCAGCCCAACAGTGCAGATAGGATAAGCCGCTCCAGCTTCCTCCTGACAATTCCTAGGGAAAGCAGTGGCCAAAGGGTGGTACAGGGAGAGCGGGCCGAGGGTGTGTGGCCTGGTGCCCCTTTGCTACTCACCCGCCCTCTTTTCCCCATGGGGCTCCCAAGGGCGCTTCGCAGGTGCAGAGGGAAATGCCAGGCCTGTGGGACATGCACAGGCCAGTGCTCCAGGACGGACAGCAGCTGCAGCAACAGCAGGAGGCCACCCGCACGGCACAGAGGACACAAACGCCACCGCCTCAGGTGGGTGCTCTGCTGGGGGTGTGCAGGTGTGGGCTGAAGACTTTCTGGGTGAGGTGACCTAGCAGGTCCTGCAGGAGCCCACAGACCTCCAGTGGCCATGGGTGACCCAGCACATGGAGAAGAAAGGCCCTGGTGGAGGCAGGTGGCCCAGCAGGAAGGAAAAGAGGAAGGCAGTGTTATTGGGGTCCAGCAGTGGGGAAGGAAAGGCAGTGGGGACCTCTGTGGCCAGGGCTCCTCCCTGGCTCCACACTCTTGGACCCAGCAGCCAGAGCTGTGTGGGAGGGGGCGTCTCCCTAATAGTTGGGGGGCTGAGGTCTTCTCTTGAGGGTGAATGAACAGGGTTTGCAGAAGCACCTGCCCTAGGTGGGCCTGCAGGAAGCAGCCCCTTCACTGCCTGGAGCTTGCTGGGGAGCCTCTGCCAGCCTTGGGTGAGGACACCCTGCTCTGAGTACCTGTCAGCAGGGTGTAGCCTGCCAGGGCAGGATGTGCCATTTCAGCTGGTCTCACTCCAGGGGTCATCCAGGGCATGGTCCCAAAGGCTGCAGCACACACCGGCCGCCCGCTTCTCCAACAGGCCACACCAGGCTGCTTCTGCTCTCTCTCCTTGAGTCCTGGCCCCCAAGTCAAGGCCACAGGGGAAGAGGCCTCAGGGGCAGGCCAGCAGCTGGAAGGAGCCCTGTGCTCCCAGACACTGCGCAGGCCTGGCAGCCCCGCCAGCCCACAAGCCCAGAGAGGCCCCAAGAGTGCAGAGGTCACACAGTGAGTCATTCGGTGTCTCTGGCCCTTGCTTGTGACCCCTTGCCCTGTGCCACCCTGGGGAGGGGGACCCCAAGGGCACTGGGGAGGGCTCAGAGCTGCCCAGGTTGAAGGAGCAGGCAGCAGCTGTGTTTCTGGTTCTTTGGCTGCCGGGTGTGGCCTCTGGGAGTTCCCGGGCTGCCACTGGGTGTTGAGGCACAGCAGGTGTCCTGCCTGGCTCAGGGTGGCTTGGGTATGGTTGCCAGCCTGTGGGCTCCCTCCTGGAGCTGGTGTGGGGCTGTCCTGGGCCTCTCTAGGCCACCAGGGTTTTGGTCAGCAACATAAGGGGACAAGGACCCCTTTGCAGGCTGAGTCAGGAAGGTTCCCTTGGTGGTCGGTGCGTGGGCTGCTTTTCCCATCGGGGCGTCCTGGCTTCCCCATGCTGGACACACTTTCCCCAGCTACAGTGGCCCTAAGAGCTGGCTGGGGGCCCTCAGAGCAGCTACCTCCACTGTGAAGCTAGAGCCTGCCTTGGAGCTGAGCAGACACAGCTGAGCCGCCCCAGCCCGGGGCCTTTGCGGGGTCCCTCGGGATGCCCTCACCACCCAGCGGCTCTTTTCCACCTTGGGGAGCCCCCTCCTCCTGCCCACTCCCTCCCCAAGTGTGGATATGAGAGAGACAGTCAGGGGTGCCCTGGGCGTGTGAGGCAAGCCGTGTGGGTTCTGGGGTACAGGTGAGAAGGCAGTTGCTTTGGGGTGGGCCCATCCCGGGCACTGGCCTACCCGAGGAGTCAGGAGGGCTGGCACCTGAAGAGGGTAATGGGTAATTTTTGCTGTGCTGGCAGTGTGGCCCAGATAGGCAGGACAGGCTGCCCAGGGCCTGGCACCAGCATGGATGTACCCCATGACCCCAGCTCTCCCAGAAACGACAGTAGGTCTCCACTGGAAACCTCAAGGGAGTCCCTGCCAGGAAGGAGCCACCCCTCACGTATCCCCTCATGGTGACAGCTCCCTTGGGAGCTTCAGGGATGGAATGGGGGGACCTGGTGGGCAGCAGGAAGGACAGTGACCTCAAGTCCACCTTGCAGCCCTGCCTGTGACCAGTGGGAGGAGACACCCGAGATATCTGCAGATGCCACCAGCCGCCAGCAGCCTCCAAGGCCAGCCTCAGGAGAGGACACAGCAGAGGCCAGCAGCCCTCGAGAGGAGGGAGGCGGCCGTGTAGACCAAGGTAGTCCAGAGGTGCCTCAGCAGTGGTGGCCTTGGGCCACTTAGGGGCAGCAGTGGTCCCAGTCAGACAGCCCTGTGTTCTGCCCCCACCCCGTGCCAGTGTGATCCTACAGCCAGGACCTCCTGTCTGTGACTGAGGGGTGGGGTGCAGAGCCAGGGCTTGGGGACCAGGGACCCAGACACCCTGCTGCTCACAGCTCCTGGAGGCACAGCTGCTCGGAGCTGCCCCGCTGCCAGTGCGGGCAGGCCCGAGGGTCCCTGGGCAGGCTGGGTGCACCGGCCACCTTGCCCTTTCAAGGCAGCAAGAGGGCGGAGTTAGTCCAGGCGTGCCCTGCCCTGAATGTGGGCCAGGAGCATGGTGTGGGGCAGAGAGGCTGAGGGGACCCTGCCCCTCCCTATCCCCATGGGCAAATTGTTTGCTGTCTTTCTGTGGGAAGAATCCTGGAACCTGCCCCTCAGGGCCTCACAGCCCCTCCAGCCAGTGCCCCGCTCTACCTGGTGTGTTCCTTCCCCTCCCTCCTCTCTGGTCTGTCCCTGTCTGTACAGTGACAGGACAGGGTCAGTCGACAGAGTCATTTGCAGAGGTGACAGAGTTCCACCATGGAGCGCTCTCCCAGGCACCCGGCGGTGGGCATGAGAAACCCATGCTGTCCGCGGTCGCCCGGGGAGAGGGGCCTTTCCTGCCTCTCCTGGGCCCAGGTGTCCCCCGCGTGGCCGCATCGCTGTAGCCTCTGTCCCTCTCCGGCAGCCGTGGAGTTAGGGCCTGTCCCCAGGGCTTGCAGACCCATCTTTGGGGACTTCATCTTCTACAGGTGGCCTCCCACCGCCCTTCCCTCCCACTCTAAGGAGTTGTTTCTTGGCCAGCCCTGTGCAGTCAGCGTTGGCGGCCTCCGCCCTCCCGGCTGGCCTGGCCTTCCCATGTCTCACTCTTACCCAGTGACAGTGGCCCAAGTGTAGACAGACTATGCGTGGAGGACCCCTGTGCCCCTCCCTGGGCAATGTCTATGGTCAGAGGTGGCGCAGGACAGCTGACCTCACACCTGGCAGGAAAGGAAGGCACAGAGAGGGTGGCATTGGGAACAGCATTGGGGGCCCAGAAGTGGAGGCCTAGGGTGCCCAGAGCTTGGGGCTCCCTGGGGAAGGGGCAGTGGTCAGCGGCCCTGGGTCTGTCCTAGCAGCTGTAACACTGGGACCATGTCTTCCAGAGCCTTGCAACCCTCAGCCAGGCCATGTGCACTTGGACTCGCTGGACCCTGGACAGCTGTTGGACTCCACCTGTCCTGTATGCAAGTCCCCAGGAAGCCCCTTCTGCACCCCCTGCCTGGGTGAGGCCCCCGTTGTGCCTGTTGCTGCCGTCTCACCTGTGACCTGGACACCCGAGGTCCTTCTGTGGCGCTGCTGGTCATTGCAGACTTGGTACCCATTCCCTGGTGGCAGCCCTTGCAACCCTGGGGATCTCTCCCCCGTCTTGTCAATGCAAGCCCTTGAGGCAGAGCAGGACACCCCCATAGCTCAGCTTGGGGTGCAGGAGGTGCCGGAGCCACCCACAGGTAAGACCCCTGGAAGCGACCTGTGCCCCTGCCCTGTGCAACTCCTGCTGGGACCCTCATCCCCGCCCAGCGAGCCCTGCCCCAGGCCAGGTGGCCCCTGTGGACAGCCGAAGAGGACAGGCGCTAGCAGCCCCTGGTCCTGACTGCAGACCCCTACGCAGCTAGAAGACTGGCTGGCTCTGCTTCCCGTGGGGTCAATGGGGCTGCGCCTCTGCAGAGATTAAAAACCGTAACTTTTAACTTGCTCTGATTGTTTTATCTGGAACGCATTTTTAAGTATTTGGAGGTCAGCGTTGCCAGAAATGTCTTTTTCACTAATGCGAGGGCTGGCGGGGGGTTAAACTCTGCCTCCTGAACCAGAGCTGGTGGCTGATCTGGGGTGGGGCAGGAGGAAGCAGTCACAACTCAGGTGACATTGCAGTCCTGGCAGCTGCCAAACACAGAGGTAGAGGCAGCAGGTGCCACCTCTGGGGGCCACCTCAGAGCTCTCCACTGCTGGCTCCCTGGTTTCCCAGGGTCCCTCAGGGTCTGCTCAGGAGCAGAACACATACATTCTCGGCCTTGAGCCGACAGAAGCCGGAGACAACCAAAGCTCAGGGCGGTCGCGTGGGGGGGGTCAGAACCGTGCTGGGGGGGGCGTAAGCCAGAGCCCCCCTGGCTGAGAGCGTTCCTGCTTGCTGCCCCTGGCCTCATGCCAACCACACATTCTTGGGGGGCAGCCAGATGCTACTCATTGCTCAGGGACCCTTAGTCCGTCTCGGGGTGAACATGTTCTTCATTCACACCCCACTGATGAGATGCCAGGACCCAGGGGCCTGAGACACTGTGTGTGGGTGGTCACACAGGTGGACAGTGAGGCTGGCACTCGCCCCAGGCTGCCTGCCTGCTCTGTTCCCTGGTCAGCACCAGTCGTGTTCCGGGGAAGCCCCTGGCCCTTCCTGTGTGACCCCCTTGCCTCCATTTCATCAAGGACCCTGGACAAGGGCTCGAGGCACATGATGGCCTTGGGGCTCAGAGTCCCAGCAGCCCCCAGGAACCCGGTGGACACAGGTCTAGAAAGATGGGTCCAAGCTGGTGTCCAGGCCAGGAGAACAGGCCCTGCCAGTCACTTGCAGTCAGGAGGAGGCAGACGAGAGAAGGGAGCCGGCCGGGCAGGGTTTCCAGCCTCCCGCGGGAGATCTTCCTGGAAGTAGGGCACAAGGTCTCTAAACTTAAAGCTTTTCTCAGAGCTGCTGTCTGGAGCTTCCCGTCAGTAACCTTCCTTGGTGTTCCTGCGTCCTTACTTGGACCCAATGCCACAGGGCAGTCCTGCATCCCATGAACTTTCAGAGCTCCGCACGCCCCTCCCGCTGCCCCTGTGTGTGTGAAAGTGCTGGCTGTGCCTTTGCCTGCAGGGGACACTCAGACCCAGGCCAGAGCCTGCTGGACCGGGAAGAGGCCCCTGGCTCCATGGGATGGCCGTGCCCACGGATTCCAGGGACACGACCCGCAATGTGCAGGGGCAGACCGTCCACGATGTCCGCAGGAAGCAAGTGTAAGACGTGTCCTGTGCTGTCCACTCTCCTCGGAGTCAGGCCCAGCTGTGTGGCCCTGGGGTGCCCCATTCTGTCACATGAGGCACTAGGGGATGGTGGCCCTGAGAGGCTCCCTGAGATGTGCAGGCTCTCCAGGGCTTACCTCGAGACTCCACACCCCGAGACTCCACTCATGGGCAGGAGGGTCTTTCGTGGCGGATGGGGGGTCTGGCGAGTGGGTCTCCGTGGCCCTTTTCAGCAGGGTTGCCTTCATTCCCCTGGTGAAGCCCAGAGGGACAGTGCTCCAGCCCCAGCTTAGGGACGGGGCTGCTCCCTAACCTGTCACCTCCCCCACGCTCCCAGCAGATGGCTGCAGGAAGCACATGCCCAGCCAGACTAGATGTTGCTAGGAGCCCCGAGAGGGAGTGGCTGGAAGTGCAGAGCAGGCCCCCCAGAGAGAAGAGTTGCCAGGCCACCAGCAAGGGTGGGATCCCAAGGTATGGAGACTTGCCCCTCCCGGTGTGGCCAGCCGGCGCCCTCCTTTCTGCATCTGATGCCCTTCTGGAAGGGGAGGCATTACCCAGTGAGATGCTGGGGTGCACCAGCCTTGGGAGCAGCAGAGGTCTTCTGAGCTCTCTGGGGTTCCCCATCTGCCACTAGAGCCAGTGGGGACCAAGGCCAGACGGCACCCAGAGACAGAGGCCCCTTGGGGAGCCCAGATGGTGGGAGGTGGCCAGCAGGGATTCTAACAGGGCACTGTCAGCTGACCCTGTGTATCCCTGGCTGGAAGCTTGGAGCTGGGAGGTTGCATCCCCGCTGGGGAGCACTCCAGGACTTGCCCACCATGTGCTCACAGGACGGAGGCCTGTTGGAGGGACAGCAGCAACCCACTGGCCGCCTTGCCAGGTGATGCCCCCTGCCCTCTCCAGGGCCCCCAGACCAGATCAGAGGCCCTGGAGTCCCTGCCTCAGGATGGCCCCAGGCCAGGTCCCAGACCGGAGCTGGTTTCTCCCAAAGTGCCTGGCGGTCTATCCCCACTTTCTGCTGCCCAGGGCCACCTGGTGTGGTGAGCGCTGCAGCCAATGCAGTCTGGGTCCCCCTTCCTGTGACGGAGGAGCAGCCAAGCAGACACAGCACCCAGTGTGGCCCCCAGCTGCCGTGCTGGAGGCCGAGTCTCCAGACTCAGGCTGTCTGAGCGGGGACAGGTGGGGGCCAAAGGGCCTGGAGTTGCTTTCACTGTCCTGCTCTCTGGCCCCTGCAAGGGTCCTGGTTTTGAGCCGCTGGCTGTAGGAGCCTGGGGAGTGACCTGCTTCAAGGGTGCCAGGTGTGACAGCAGCCAGATGTCCCCAAATTCACCCTGTCTCAGCAGCTCCTGTGACCTTGGAGGAGAAGGCAGCACCCCCCATCCAGCCCAGGCCTGCCACCCCCATGCACCTGGGCTCTGAGCCTGCGACTGGGTGCCCCTGGGGGTCTTCGGGGTCCCCAGCATCGTCCCCTCTGTCTTCACCAGGCTCTGGGAGTGGCCTGTCACGCGCCTCCCTCCAGGAGTTTCGAAAAGCCACAGCTACCCTGGTCCAGCTTTCCGACAGCTCTGAATCCCTGTCTGGCCCAGAGGCCGAGGGCAGCCTGGACACAGACCCCAGCTGGTCCGAGGAGCTGTGTACTCACAAGGACTTTGGCCCACCCTTGTCTTCTGGGCTCCACCAGGGTCACCCTCAACCAGATGCTGTGCCTGCAGGTGCTGGGCCAGTGACCTGGCAGAGGCCAGAGTGTGGCCAGACTGCTCGCCCACATGGCCCTCCTGTGGAGGCAGCTGTGGCAGAAACCTCAGTCCCAGAGCGGAGCTGCCCACAGGCAGGCCAGCTGCCACCTCCCCAAGACGTCTATTCTCCCAGGCCCGGGTCGGAGCTGTCAGAGGCCTCCAGCCAACTCTGGGACAAGGACACTGAGGAGAGCCTACCAGATCCTGGCATAGGGGCCAAACCCACCACTGGGAGCTCCTTGCCACCTGGCCCTTCCAGCTGGGAGCACAGCGTGGTTCTGCCTGGCTTGGGCCAGGGGCAGGAACAGGAACATTCTGGAAACAGCTGGAGCCTGAGCGGTGGGTCAAACACAGAGAGTCCCAAGCAGGTGTCCTCTGAGGCACCTTCTACAGGTGGTCTAGACCCGTCGCTGCCATTTCCTTCAGGGACTTCCGAAGGGGCTCGCTGCCACGAGAGGCCCCGGGGTGCTGGCCCGAGCCTGTCCTCTGGAAGGAGTCCCCCACTGGCCTCTGCAGGGCCTGAGGTCTCCTATGGGCTGGCACCCCCTGTAGCTGAGGGCCAGGCAGCTGGATGTGCAGGGAACGGAGCCCCCCAAGTCTCAGAGAAAGCTGGCCCCCTGCACGGTGCTGGCTTCCCGACTGGGATCCTGTCCCCTGTGGACGAGGAGTGGTGTTGTGGCAGTGGGGATCTCCTGCATGCCCCCTCCTGGGACACCTACCTCCCTCCACCACCACCCCCTACCCATGCAGACAGTGACAAGGATGAGGCCCAGCCCTGCCCCGAAGACTTCCCTGCCCCACCCCAAGAGGCCTTGGTTCCCCAAGGCTCTCTGAGTCCCCTGGAGGAGGACACTTGTGTCACCACCAAGGACTTGTCCTCCCTATCTGAGAAGGTCCCACGGCAGGCACTGTCACTGGATCTCCAGGACTCGGGGCTCTGCCTGAGGACACCCCAGCCATGGGGAGGCCCTGAGGGTAAACTGGCCAGGTCAGGGTCCGAGGTGGGAAGGCGGGCTGTGGGTGGCCAAGAGTCTGAACAGGTCAGCTGGCCCAAGTTGCCCTTGGGTGAAGGGGCATGCAGTGTCCCCAGGGAGCTCCTGAGGGTACCTGCACAGCCCCCGTTCCATTCCCAAGTGGCCCAAGTAGCAGGGGAGCATCTGTCCGGGCTGTGGGGGGCTGGTGACCCAGAGGCACTGGGTGTGGGGCCCTGGGCCCGAAGGGAGGCCTCGGGCAGGAGTGTCAGGCCCCGGGAAGGGCTTCTGTGCTCTGAGAGTGCAGGGCACCAGGGAGGCTGGAGTACCCTCGCAGCCCCTCCGCCAGACCTGGTACCCTTGGTGGCCCATGGCCAGGGAGGGTCCCCTGGGCACACTATCGAGGAAGGTATGGAAGGCCTAAGCCACTGGGCAGAGGACTCACTGGGCAGAGAGCCGCTCCCAAGGCAACACTTGGGCACTGGACACCAGCTGCTGAGCTCCTGCTCTAATGTCCTGGGCACAGAGAGGGACAAGGCAGTGGCCCTGGTGTCCACTCAGCTTACCAGGAAGATCCTGCTGGACTCCATGGCTGTGCTGGCCCCTGAGGGCAGCCTCTAGACAGTGTGATGTCGCTGTGTGAGTGTGAGTGTGTGTGCGCGCGTGTGCACATGCCTGAGAGCCTCTGGAAGCCAGCCCTTCCCTCCTGGGGTAGACAGGCCAGGCTGCGTGGCCATCGCGGCCAGCTGTGCAGGGCGTCATCTGATGGCACCCGCTGTCTGTGATTCTTCGCCTGGAGGCTGCGTAGCTTCCAGGTTCTTGAGGCCTCTGACCCAATTCAGGGAACCAGCATGGCAGAGGACGTGTGGGCAGCACGGGACTCTGATTGGGGCCAGGTGAGGGGAAAGAGTGAGCTGACCAGGCAGGGCAAGGGCGAGGACGAGGACAAGGACAAGATGAGCTGGGGAGTGTGGTGCTCACAGGGCTGCCTGGACAGAGGACTCGAAGGGGGGGCAGCTTGGGGGCCAAAGGTCACTTCAGCCCTGACCAGCAAAGCCTGGGGCTTGTCCCATTAGACAGGATCACTTCTGGTGCTGTGGACGCCCCAGTGGGCTCACTGGGTCTCCCAGGCCCTCCCTCTTCTCGGGATCCCTGCAAGGCCACCCCACCTGCTTCATGTTCTGGTGGGCTCCATATCAGGTGGCCCTGAGTGGTTCTTTGAGGAGGTGGCCCAGGACACTGTCATGTGTCCCCTCTTCACAGAGATGCCCACCTTTCTCAGGACAGATGTCCAGCGGGAAGCCTGTGTTGTGGATTCCAGCACGCAGGGCCTCCTGCATTGGGAGAAGCCACGGGGACACCCAGGAGCATGATCCTGCAGGGTCCCCCTCCCTTCCACAAGCCTCAGATGGCCTCTGGTGGTGTCCAGGGGAGACAGGATGAGCCAACCACATTGCTGGGCTTCCTGGAATGGACAGGTCATGCAGAATGGCCACCCATGCTGCTGTGCAGGAAGTCACCTGTGTGCCCTGTCCCCCAGGAAGCCCACCCACATCCTGAAGCCCGACAATGGGAGCAGCGCCACGGTCACCATCCCAGCCACAGTCCCCAGCACCAGTGCCCAGGCCTGGACCCCATGGGGCCTCCCCTTGCACCCCACTCCAAGGCCGGGTGTTGGGGGAGCGGGCGGCATGGGGCGCGTACCTCCACTGTTTGGCCCTGAACTTGCACCTGCCATGGCCTCAGAAAAGTGGCTTCGCACGAGCCCAGCGGCCCGCACTCTCACAGCAGAAGCAGCTTTCAGATCTGTGTTCTGACTTCTAACCCGGGGTTTCCTGGAGGCTGTGATGGGTGATCTCCCAGGTTACGCTCTGCCCCTGAAACAGTGTGCGCACCTTGTGTGCGTGCGAGTTGTCTGTGACTTATCTGCTAGTGATTCTTATCATTCGTCATCTATCTATTCATCTGTGGATCTGTCTGCCCATCTGTTGTCTGTCCATACATCTCTATCAGCTCACACCTTAATCATTACAAATGATGCTGAAACTGTGCACAAGCCTGTAATCCCAGCTGCTTCAGAGGCTGAGGCAGGAAAGTTACAGGTTCAAGCTGGCCTGGACAATTTAGTGAGACCTTATCTCAGAAAATAAATACTGAAAGATCTGAGGGTGTGGCTCAGTGGTAGAGCATTTGCCTAGTTTGTGTGAGTCCCTGGGATCCATCCTCAGAATTTCAGAAAGACAACCAGAAAGCTAAGTGTGGTGACACATGCCCATAATCCCAGCACTCAGGAGGCTGAAGCAGGAGAATCATTGGAGTTCAAGGCCAGCTTGGGCTACAAAGTCAATTCAAGACCAGCCTGAGCTATATATGCAGCAAAAAGAAAAACCCAATAGTAATAAAACAGCAACCTCTAAGGGTGTAGCAGCCTCAGCCCTGCACCTTCCTGTCCACAGCCGCCAGCCTCTCCTCAGTGCCCTGCTGGGGCCTTCGCACCTGGCCTGCTCTGCTGCCCACCGAGAACCAGAACCCCAAATATGCTCATGAGTAATTTGTGGCTCTGGCAGCAGCTGACGTGACATGAAAGAGCGGGGTACAAAGGAGCTACATGCATGGTGGCCTTGGAAAGTCGACACCAGGACACTTGAAAACACCACACAGTGCTCAGCAATATGTACAGCTTCTGTGATTTTATGCATCAGTTCAAATTAATTTTTAAAAACCCCTTGAATAAAGATTCTGGATGGTGGAAGTATTGTCAGGAAATGGCTGTTTCCCCTCTTCTGCTTCTGCACTGCTTCAGTGTTTCCATGGGTAACACCGCATTTTACACACACCTGAGGCCTAATTCCCGTACACGGAGCCTGCCTGCCTGAGTCACTCGCAGGAAGAACTGCAGCACCCCAGGAGCGTGCAGTGGCTCACGTGACGCTTCCTCTTCTTGAGTTAGGGCCCTTCCTGGCCGGGTCCAGGTTGGCAAGCAGATGGCCTTCAAGTCTGTTTCCCTCAGGCTTGGCCCTCCCAGCTGAGAGGCAGGTCCTTCACCCAACCGCACTCAGGGCCAGGGACCCTACCTTTGGTGAGCACAGGACACATCCCAGTCCTTGCCCTTCCCTTCTCTTCCTCCTCCCTCTGTCGTTTGGTCCCCTTCCTCTGTGCTAAGGACCTAGTTCCTGTCTTCCCTCCCTTATCTCGCTCTTTACTTATGCTTTGGGTTCACATAGAACAGAGATCACAGAGCACTGAAGCTCGTGTCGGATTTTTGGGGTCTCGTGGTCATAGGCAGTGTTGGCGAGGGAGAAGCTGGCAGGGCAGAGGTCTGAGGTGGCAGGTCACAGGGCCCCTTCCAGAAAGCTGCTCCTGGGACCAGAGCCCAGAGCCCACTAGGTCTTGGGGACAGTGCTCCACTGCGGTGCTTTCCTGGGCACTAAGGACAACTGTCATCCAGGGAGGCAACTGCCACAGTGTCATCTAGTTCTGTCCCCAACTTTCCCAAGGCAGAGAGCTTTGGGTCCAGTGGGGGAAATTTGTCCCCTGTGTGTGTGACTCCATGTTTTGAGCTACAGCTGTCTTACCAATTCCCTTTAGTTTTTCGAACAGATTAGTCTGTAATTTTTTATTTTTTCTATTTATTGCTGACCCTGGGGATTTCCGAGGCTGTGTGACAGGAATTATGTATTTGACACACATGTGTTTGGCGCAGCAATAAATCTCCTACCTCGAAACCCTGCACATTTGCCTCAGATTCAATACCAAAACCCAATCTCATTGCTTGGGGTTGCCGCTAAGGCTCAGTTGGCAGTGTTGGGGTGCACATGTGGGAGAACTGGGGTTTCCCAGAACAATCATGCCTGGGGGCCTGGCAGTGACTTCACATTGCCAGAGCCACTTGTGGCCTTGGCACGGCACCCTTGAAGGGAGACTGGGCACGGGAACTAATGAGAAGCCGGGCCACGCCTCCTGGGACAGCGCCGGAGCGGGCAAAGGCTATAAAATGACTGGTGGGTGGGGGAGAAGTGCATCCATCCAAGGTGCTGGACACATTTCACGTCCCCACGTAGCAGAGCCCAGCACCAGCGTGCAGATGCCGTCACCCGGTGAGGCTTTCCCATGAGGCTCCTCCCTCCAAGGTCTTGGGCACTGATCTTCGTGACTGTGCAGCCCAATAAATCTCAGCACCAGTCTCGAGAGAAGTCGTTATCTTTCGTAGAAAGCGGTTATTTCTCCGTTAAACCCAGGTTTAATTTTCCAGTGATCTGTCTCTTTCTGCACCCTGCTGCTCTCACCCCTCCTGTGTGAAAACCTACCCTGCCATCAGCTTCACGCTGCACAGCCCGGGGGGCTGAGGGAGCCTCTCAGGCCCTTGGATTCCTGTGCCTGCAAAGCCACCCCCATCACTGACACCCTGTCAGTTCATGGACAGCAACAGGCACGCACTGCTGGGGGACATGGTGGCCTCGGTTGCAGCCTGCCTGGACGCCCACACCCAGGGTGTTCCGCTCCAGGGCTGGGACTGGGTGAGCTCATGCACCTTCTGGGTGGAGCTGGTCCTGCGCCCAGTATTTCCAGCCCAAACCAAACCAGGCTCAGAAACTCAGCCCTTCCCATGCTAGCACCCCAAGTGGATTCTGGGACACTGTGAAATGTACAGAGCTTGTCAGTCACCAAGGCCCTGTCCTGTGTGCCCACACCGTGGCAACCACGCCCATCAAGCTGCTTCTCTGCATTGTCCCCAGTCAACATCTCCCTTTGTCCCAGGCCCAGGCCCCTCCCTGATGTTCCAAGGACACAGAAGACTGGGCTGGGGGGAAATACAGGGTACCCCCACCCAGCCCGGCCCAACGGCCCCCTGAAGCCCCCTGTCTGCTGCTTGACGCAAGGGGCTTTTTCCTCAGGCGTGTCTACTAGGGTGGCATCGCGACACAGTGTGGCTTCTGACAACACCAGAGCCCCCTTTCAGTCTGCAGTTGCCTAAGCCCTTTTGCTGCTCCACCTCTAAGGGTGTAGCAGCCTCAGCTCTGCACCTTCCTGTCCACAGCCGCCAGCCTCTCCTCAGTGCCCTGCTGGGGCCTTCCCCATCCTCCCACCTGGCCTGCTCTGCTGCCCACTGAGAGCGCGGTCCCTCCACCTCAGGTCCCTGGTATCGGGGCTGCCTCCCTTACCTCCTCCTCTGCCCCATCCCCTCCTGTGCCCACTCCCCTGCCTTGTGCAGCAGGTTTTTGTGCCTTATCTGGTGTCAGTGTTCAAGACAGAGAAAGAAAGAGAGAGGGAGAGAGAGAGAGAATTTAGTTAGTTGGGGGGAACAAAGAGAAGATAAAGGAAATAAAGAGACAGAAAGCTGGGTCGGGTAGAGACCGTCTCTGGATGGGAGGAAGACACTGCTCAACCACGGCAACGCATCGATTTGTACGCTTGACACACGACGCCCCTTTGCTTACCCAGTTTGCTTCTTACACACCCACCCTGCCCTCGGGGCTGGACACCTGCTCCCCTCCAGCACCCTGTGCCCTCAGGGTGCGTTTCTCAAGTGCTCCGTGGCCTCAGGGCGCTCCTGTTCTGGGCACTTGTGCTCTCTGCTCTGCATGTGTGAACAGTCACTAGCTCAGCGGCTCCCAACACTTTGGAGACCCAGGCTCCAAAGAGGGACAGTCTCACTCTCTCCTCTCCTTGTTTCCTGGCCTCAGCACAGAGCAGAGGTCAGACTGGGGCAGAGCAGGAAGGAGCAGAGAGTCCGCAGCAGAAGGCCAGGGTCAGGGCTCTGCACTGCTCACCTCACCAGGGGCTGCAGCCTTCACACCAGCCCAGCCCTTTCCTCAGTTGCCGGGAGCCCCAGGACAGATGCCACAGCCAAAAGGCAGCCCTGACCGGGGGAAACGTCCCCAAGAACCCGGGTTCTGGACCGGCTTCCTGGGGGGTTGCTCCTTTCTTTGTGTTTTGGTCACAGTTTCAAACCTTGGTGAGTGTAAAAATCAGGAACAGCAATCAAGAAGCCATGTCTCCTGTGCCAGCAGCGAGCAACAGGGGACAGACGGAGCTGGGCGCGCTGGGCCTGTAGCTGACACAGGGATTTCAGGTGACCTGAGAAGTGCACGAAGAACCTCCCCTTAAATTTACATTTCACACTGAAATGCTGCCCAGCCTGCTGTTCTTCGGGAAAGCACATTTAACCTGATGGCGGCCTTGGTTTGCTAAACCTGGCGGCCCTGAACCAGAACTCCGGGTCCGCGGAGGGGAGGAGCGCGCGAACACCGGAGGCGTGGCCTAGAGAGGGGGCGGGGCGAGATAGAGGGGCGGGGCCGACCCGATCCCCCGGTGGGGCGGGCGGAGTGGGGGCCTCGCGGAGTCGGATTGGTCAGCAATTCGTGGGCGGGAGAGCGCACGCGGGGGGCGGGGCGGAGCGCGCGGCCACGTGACGGCGGTTGCCAGGGTGAAAGGTCGGCGCGCCGCCGACACTCCCAACATGGCGGCGGCGGGGGCGGCTGCGCGTAGCCCACGAGCCCAAGCTTCGCGCCCGGCCCTGTTTCCTCCTTGGGCCGTGCTGCTGCCGGGGCTGCTGCTGCTCCTGGCCGCGGCTGGCCCTGGCGCGGGCGGCGCGGCCCGGCTGTACCGCGTGGGCGAGGACGCCGTGTGGGTGCTGGACAGCGGCAGCGTGCGCGGGGCCACGGCCAACAGCTCGGCCGCGTGGCTCGTGCAGTTCTACTCCTCCTGGTGCGGCCACTGCATCGGCTACGCGCCCACATGGCGGGCGCTGGCTGGGGACGTGCGAGGTGAGGCCCTGCGCGCCGGGCCTGGCTGCAGCCTGGTCCGCGTCCTTCCGGGCCGCCAGCCGGGCCCGGAGCCCCTGTTCCCAGCGAGTGGCCGTGTCGGGTCTCCCACCGTAGGACACCTACCCTTTTCGGCCCCAAGAGCTTCGTGAGGCTCCCAGGCCTCTTATCCCGGCCCTCTCCTCACCCCTATGCCTGTAAGGCCATTGCACAGCCTGGCAGCCCCATCCTTTAAGCACCCTCATTCCTGTTCAGACTCCGCACCTCCCTGCCTTTTAAACCGACGTCATCCTCTTCCTGGTGTGGGTCGCCAGCCGTGTGGTGGATATCAAAGTGAGCCCACAACTTAGAAACCCAGTGCCCCTGGGACTGCTCTATCGAAGCAAAGGAAGTCCAGAGCATTTTGTTGGTGGCTTCCTCTCTTCCCAGACTCGCAGACCGCAGCTTTTGAGAAATCGGGCATTCACCAAACTGCTGGTGCTTAGCATTTTTTTCAGTGCTGCGAGTTAATCTTCCTGCTCTAAAGAGCAGAGTTATGGCCCTGGGGGACATTTGCTGTCCCCTGTCAGGAGGCTGGACTTGTAAAGTGGAATTTAAGTAGCTTTGGAGTTGGAGCTCTTCCCCAGCAAGGCTGAGGTTTAGCAGGACTACTCGCTACTGTTGCACTAACCTCTAATTACCTATTTCACTGGGCAAGAGCAGTTACAAATTGTTACTCTTCTTTCCTGCACCTTTGTTTTTAGGTCTTATATCGAACCCTGCAGTATTTTTCTCAAATTCAAACAGAAAAAATGTGGGGGTTGGGATTTGGGAGATAGAACCCAGAGGTGTTTTATCCAACCCCACCCACCCATTGTTGTTTTTTAAATTTTGAGACAGGCGCTCACAGTGGTTCAAATCCTCTTGCTTTAGTGTCTTTGAGTGCTAGGATTACAGGCATGTACCATTGGCATTCAGCTAACACTTTAAGTACACAATTGTAAATGACTTATCTTTAAAGTATTTTCTCTTATCTCAGAGTTGGGGCTAACTCAGTGGTTTTATTCTCTTGGATTTCAACTTTTCATTAGTTCTTAATGAGCACTGTGTAGAACTGAGGCCAGAAAGTGGAAGCAGGAACCAAAAACTCCTAGAGGATTTGCTTTTTTGAGGTGGGAAAATACCAAGGCACTCAAAAGGAGTTTTTAGTTCCTGTTTTTATATAGCGCAGAGATACCGATGTGTAAATGAAAGTGCTGGTAGATCTGGTAACACTTTTGTCACCTTTCGGGGGTGTTTTTTGTTTTTTCAGTTTCGTATCTGAAATGTAAAAATCATAAACCAGATTAAAATACTGCAGGCTGTTCTGTAGCTAAGCCAGCATTTAGGGAATCCTGAAAATTGTCCTTAGAACTTGGGAGGAAGTTTACTTCTAAAAGGGAGACGGTCAAATCCATACTTCATAGAGTGGTAAACCTACTGCAGTGAGGTTGCTTAAAAAGGGCTGGCTGTCCACCAAGTCCGGGCAGGAAGCCCTGGCCTGAGCCTGAATTGAGATCTGGCTGAAAGCTGAACTGGTAGGAGCCCAGTGAGGAGGGCAGGGCCAGAGGATGCTAGCTAGCACTGAGAAGTGTCTCCAGAGCTTGTTCAATGCTTCACAAAGCCGAGTCACCTGGGAACTTGGTAGAAATGCACTTGTCCACCTGGCCTGGGCTGCTGGGTGGAGCCCCGAGTCCTGTCAGCACAAGCCCCTAGCTGGAGGACCACTGTTCTTAGGGACTCTAATTTTGCAAGACACGTGCCCTGAGGGGCACGGGGTGATGAGAGGGAGCTGTGTGTTGGGGGGGGTGTGTGTGCATGCTCCTTGTGAGGTCCTCTACACCAGGAGCCTTTATCCTCCTGACTCCTCTGTGAATGGGGACTTTGCCACCTGTGCCTGCCTGGTTTCCCTGGAGAATGTGGGGAGGCTCCTCAAGGGCAGCAGCACCCTGTGGTTGACACAGTTTCCCTGTGGTCTCCCTGGGTGGGTCAGGGCTCAGGGAGGGCGTACAGTATGGTTTTGATCCCCTTGGGAACATGGTCCTTGCATTGGGGCCCTCAGGTGCCTCCCTCTCCCCCCTTGAAATGGCATCTCACTCGCCTTCCCCAGCCATGCCCCACCCCGCCTGTCCCTACACCAATGTGGTCACTGCCAGGGGGTTGCCATGGTGGGGGTTTTGAACTAGAAGAGGGCTGTGCCACCCCTATCACCTGCTAGCTGCAGCAAGTGGAAAGGGGAGGGCGGGGTGGTCCCAGGTGGCTCTTCCCCCGCCTCAGGGGACCTGTTTCCTTCAGGCTTAGGTTGAACTTCCACTAGCTCTTCAGTGGCTTTGAATTTTTGAAAATAATTGTTTTTCCTCATGAGAAGTGGCTTAACAAACAAAAGATCCACTGTCAGGTGAGCCAGAGGTCACACAAACATTTCTATAGACTTGGCTTAGGCCGGTCACTGCTGAGTGCTTCAGCAAACAAAATCTGCTGTTCCTGAAAATTGTTAGGTGCAGGCTGCCACGGTTCCTCCAGCCACAGGGGGTGGGGGGCTGCCCCCTGGCCCTGGTCAGCCCTGCACAGGGCATCTCTGCAGGGTATCTAGGGCATGAGAGGGCTGGTGAGCATGCGTGACCGGGCTCCCTCGGGGTCTGTCCTCTGCTTCATGCCACCTTGGGGAGCGAAGCATGGGGCAAGTGGGTGAAGGTCTAATCTTGGTACTAGAATTCTGTGTGAGGAATTGGGGGGCAGGAGAGGCGGCAGGGACCACCCTGAAGACCTGGAGTGCTTTTAGAGTTGCCCTGTAGGGGGCGCTGTGGGCAGTGATGCCCAAGGCCAAGTGAGATGGAGTCAGCCTGGGCCACACAGCAGGGACAGGCTGGAGCCCCGGCCCAGGTGTGGGTGACTCCAGAGCCCCAGGGGCTCACCTGTGTTCCTAGAGAGGGTGGCTGGGGAGAACATGGGCACAGGCTGTGTTCCTGAGAGCAGGGCACAGGGTACCCTGTGACCACTGCCCAGCAGTGGCCCTGGCCTGCGTGCCTTCCACGGAGCACCTCTTCCCACTGCATCTGCTCTTTTCTACTCGGACTGGGACAGAGCATTCTGAGGTGAATGACAGCATGAGGTGTCCCCCAGGAGGCCGTTCCTGGCTGGAAGAAGGTGGAGAAAGACCCAAGGGAGGGGGTTAGGGCGGAGCCGAGGGTGCTCACCTGCACTCTGAGGAGACAGGCGAGGTGGAAAACAGCAGCGTGGTCCCTGCTGTCACAGCCCCTGCCGTCTGCAGATAACCGGGTGACGTGCCAGCCAGGCCTCCAGAGGGTGGCCCTACTCCCCCGTGCTGCTTCAGCATGTGAGACCCTAGGGTGGGCTGTGACGAGGGCCTTCCCACCCTGCAGAGCCACCACCCCTACGCCAGGCTTGGGCACCGTGCCATGGAGTGCCCAGGCTGGGTCACTTGCAGAAGCACTTGCTTTCTTGTCTGTCACCTGTGATGCTTCAACATTGAACTGTTTGCTGACCTCATCCACCCTGCGGTCCTCTTGGACACTGAGGGCCACGTACAGTTTGGGCCAAATGCTGGCAGTGCGGAGACTGTGGGAGGGGTGTCATGGCTGGGGCCAGCCCCCACCTGGCGTGCTGAGGCCTGGGCTCGGTCCCCAGCACCAGAGAGAAGGTGGAACTGGGGTACCTGTGGACATCGGGTTTAACTTCTCCCCCAACTCCCACACTTGTCACTTGAACTTGGAGGTTATCTGAGAAGACCTCTGCTCCCTGGAGAGCAGGTTCTGGGATCTGGAGTGTGGCCCCAGAGCCCCTGCCACCACCCTGGCTGTGGGAGGCTGCAGAAGCCGCACCAGCCCAGCGCCTCGGACACAGCCCTCCCGTGGGGGAGATTAAGCCTCAGGCCGATCGATCTCGCTGCAGTCATGTCCCAGGGCTGGCGGAGGCTTAAGCATAGGTGGGACTCGGTGGATGTCCTCACCAGCACGTGACGAGTGAAAGCCTCACCCCGCTGGCCTCGGGACTTGACAGCTAAAGCTGAAGTCGGTTTCAGTCCACTATGGAAGGAGGCTTAATTATTTCACAGATATTTTTAAGCCCGTGGTGCTGGTGTAGCCTGCCCCGGAGCGGAAGTGGGCAGTGAGAAGTCATCCCGAGGTTCAGCGTGCTCAGTTCCCTTCCCCTTGGAGGCCTGGGCCTCCCAGCTGGTGCCCCTTGACCCCGGACACCCCCCGGAAGCCAGCGAGTCGCACTGGCTGGAGGCAGTGTTTCCTTTGTGTGGCGGCCTGGCCAGGTGGAAAGGCTGGACAGGGAGGGCGCTGCTGAATGGGGCCCAAGCCCTGAAGCCGAACCTTTTCATCCCCATGCATTTGGTTTGGGGCAGTGGGAGGTGGTGTCCTTTGTGTGGCTGTGAATGCCGTCCATCTGCCGGCTCCACAGTGACTGCTGGTGCCTCTGCAGTGCCCGTGGCGCCTGTGTAACCGAAAGTCTCCCTTCTGCCTCGGCCAGTGTTCAGAGAGACAAAGGCCCTGAGATGCCTGCGTCCAGCGTGCCCTGGCCACGCAGAGGCATTCTGGCCAGGGCACGGCCCTGCAGTGACCTGTTGATCACAGGAGTCTCAGGTGCTGTCCCCTCGGCCATTGTGTTTGCAGATGGCACTGTGGGTCACGTGTGAACTCGGAATGCTCTTCCTGCCCAGCTTTGCTAGGGTTAGGCCAGGCCTCTGGGGGGAGCAGGCGCTGAGCAGAAACTCAGATGAGGCAGTTGACCCCAGCTGTTCATGAAGAGCTTGGGGTGGTCCAGGCGTGGGTGGACCCTTTGTGGCCTGGTGAGCGGTGTCTGTCTTGTTTCAAAATGGCAGGAAGCCAGGGAATGGTAGCATGGAGAGGGGTTTGTGTATGGCGACCTGACTGCTGTAGGGGCTGAGGAGCCCAGAGGGCCCCTGGCCAGCGTCTGACGGGCGGGCAGTGGTAAGACAGGGAAAGGAGATGCTGTCCGGGTCGGCTTGGTACAATCAGTGGGCTTGGGGAGTGTGGGACCCCTCGGGGAGGGGACGGAAGCTGCTTTAGGTGGCTTAGGTAGATTTGGGTGCAAATTGCAGAGGCGGGGTAGGGGGGTAGAGGCTCCATCGAGGTTGGGCACTACCCAGCTTCCCTGCCTCTCCATCTGGTCTGGCTTCCTGTGCTGGCTGCTGTGGAGGAAATCACAGTTCCCACTCGGAAATGACCCACCGTGGTCTCGGGTCCTGCCCTGCGGTGCCCCACCCTGCCTGGTGTCTGACCCACTGGGCCAGGCCAGGGTCCTGGTGGAGACACAGGAGCTCCTCTCTGGTAGGAGAGCTGGCCTTGCCACCCTGGTGGGCCCCGTGGCTCCACCCTCCCGTGCTGCTCCACAGGCAGGGACTGGCCTTGGTCTAGCAGAAGTCAGTGGAGACAGTCCTGATGGGGCCCTCCTGCCGTTGTGGCCAGGCCCCTGCCACCCCTAGTGCTCTGACGGTGAGATCGGCACCTGGCGGCAGGACCCCTTCTGAGGTGCACTCACCTGCCGCAGCTGCCGCTAGTGCTGCAGCGTAGCTATTCGCCGTCTGGAGGAGCCTGTCACGCTGGTGGAAAAGTGGAGGAGAAACAGTGCTGTGGTCAGAGCTTACGAAGGAAAGGACTTAATACAGGACACGTAATTCATAGGGTTATTTTATAATATTCATCCAGAGAGTCAAATGCAGAAAAGTTTGGAGGATCTGTCCACGCACTAAAGACCCAGAAAATCCAGCTGAGGGCCTGGATCCCACGGTAGTGTCCTACACAAGTCCAGCTGAAGACCTAGAGACATGAGTCCAACTGCAGTCCTAGGCCCATAACAGTGTCTGCTGCAAGTCTGTCTCACGAATCTGCGCTGGGAAGGCCCAAAGGTCAGCAGTGGAAGCTGGAAAGTCTGCACCAGCAGGGTGAAGGAGCTGTCCCAGCAGGATGAGGAAGGTGGACTGTGGTGCTCGAGGTAAGGACCAGAGCTCCCCTGGAGAGAACGGGCCCTCCTCAGTGACAGCAGGACCCGAAGACCAGGACAAGAACAGCTGAGTTCATACCAGCAAAACCAGTGTGACAGGCTTCTCCGGGAGGACCAGCAGCACCGCCCACCCCTCCAGGTCCTCTGCTTCCCTGCCTTCAGCTGCTCTCCTCAGGGGACCTCCACACCCTCCCCACAGCCCCTCAGTTCAGCATTCCACAGGCCACCGGTTGTCAGTCCACCACAAAGGGGGCTTTTTCTTTTTCAAGCTGCATTTTCCTGGCTGGTTCTACCCATTGCACCCTGGGAGTGGGAGGAAGGGGACTCTGCGAGGAAGTGGGCTCCCCAGGGCCTGGCATCCTGCCTCCCCACTGCGCCCGCCCCGTGGAGGATGGCACCCCATTCTCAGGGGCAGGGCAGAGGTGGAAATCCCTCGTTTGCAGAGGCAGGTGTGGGGCCAGGGCCGGGGAGGCAGGGTTGACCTCAAATGCCGCTGCCTCCTCCAGCCTTACCCCATGGATCAGGACGGGGTGCGGGGGAGAGGGGGGAATCCCCTACGCAGTGTCCACAGTGGAAACTGCTCCCGGACTGGGGCAGAGGGCGTGGCTGGGTAAGGCCCGGCGTTAGGAGGTGACCCACGGTGCTCTGGGGAAGAACTGTGGGCGATGTGAGCCTGCCCTGGTGGCACTGGGCCAGAAGAGCACAGGGCCCTGGTTCCTGGTCCCCCCTCTCGTGCAGAGGTGGGTCTGTAGTGACCCCAGCTGCTTGGCAGGAGCCTTGATGCCCCATCAGACGCCCACAGTACGACTGTCTGGCAGGGTGCTCTAGCGCTGGAACGGGGTGGACTTTGGGGCTGGTCACTCACTGGTGTACTTTGGGGCCAGGGATGGGGCGAATGGGAGCGGCCTGGAGCCTGGTCTGATGGAGGCCGGACTGCAGGTGTCAGAAGGGGGAATGGGCCTCTGCTGCTCACTCTGCTCCTCGGCACCCGGGCCGTGTCCAGGCGTCCCTGCCGCAGAGGCCAGAGCAGCGTGGCTGCAGAGCTCAGCCACACGGGGTCAGGGAGAGCTGCTTGCCACAGTCAGCCTGGGGGCATTGTGGGGCCAGCAGGCCCTCACAGTGCCCACAGGGGCCCAGGACTGCCACACTTCCTGCCGGGTGATGGGAGGTGGGGAGCCCATGCCTCGGAAAAGCACAACCAGGAGCGCCCTGGGTGCCACCTCCCTGCAGCCCATTTCCAGGTTGGTTTAGGGTTCTGGCCACTGTGACTGTGCACGTGGCTGCTCCTGGAGCCGGTTTGACTCCTTGCCCTCTTCCTCAGTAGAAAGGTGCTGTGGCCAGGTGTGCACAGGAGGCTGAGGCAGGAGGGTTGCTGTGAGTTCACCTGGGCCAGCCTGTACTACCTACGTGAGGCCCTGTGTCAAAAAGCCAAAATAAATAAAGTAAAACAAAAACAAAATAAAAGGTAAAACAGGGCCAGGGGTGAATGTAGCTCAGTGGTAAAGTACTTGCCTAACATTCAGAAGCCCTGGATTCCATCCCCAGCACTGAAAAAAAAAAAAAACTTAAGGGGAAAAAAGCCACCCAGGTAGGGTGGAAATGTGTGGTGGGAGCCCTAGGGAGCAGGGGAGCACAGGCCAGAGCTGGGTCTGGGGCGCCACAGGCTGTGGGGGGAGGGCTGCCTGCCCGAGAGCACAGGGTGCAGAGCTCACCGCCATCTGCCGTGCTAAGGACGGGAGTATTAACTGTCCCTGCTCGTCCTGTGCAACCCGAGAAGGACTGTGGCACCTTCGACCTGTGTGTTGCTGCGATTTCTCCGTGTGTTTACAGCGGCCTTGGGATGCGTGTCCGTCTCCACATTTCTGTGTTTGGTCACGATTTGAAGTGGTGGCTTTCTCTTCTATCCCCTTGGTCTGGCCATGTGCACCAGCTGAGAGTCCAGCCCCACTGGGGACCTGAGCAGTGTGTGCGTGTGAGAGCCAGTATGGAAGAGCGGCAGTCGGGCGACACCTGCCTTCCGATGTGACTGTAGCCACCTTCCCCCGCCAGGGCAGGGAGGGGCTGGAAGTGGCTCCGTCCATCCGTCCGTCCATCCATCCATCCATCCATCCATCAGGCACTCTGCTGTAGCACCAAGGCCCGTGCCCCTGGGTCCCATGTCCTCTGAGGGCTTTGCTGTGCTATGGGGCGCGGTCCCTCAGCCAGCATGAGCCCCAAGACAGCAGTCTCGCTGGGACCCTGCTTCAGACAAATCACAGACCAGACAGGGACCGGGCTGCTGGCACCCTGCAGCGTGTGGTGGCCGCAGAGCTCTTGCACCAGGAGGCAGGCATGGGAACCTCTGAGACCCGCAGGGCACTTGGTGTGGGTGGGGACGGAGAGTGTGAGACCCGGGGATTGGGACACAGCTGAGGGCCACAGGGTGTCATATTTGTATCTTTTTGTATGCTGGGCAATTTGCTGTAATTAAAAGTTAAAGATGGCGGAGAGCAAGGGTTCCATCCTGCTGCCCAGGACCGCAGAAGTGTTCCAGCTGATGGTCGTGGGGTGGTCAGTCGCCGAGGCTTGCCCCTGGGTGTCTCTACCACACTCCCCACAGCTGCTCTGTCCCGAGCTATGGGCTCAGAAGTTGCTGAGCTAGGAGCAGTGCGGCAGGAACCAGCGGCCCCACTCTGCTCCGTGGTGGAGGACCATGCGGCCTCTGGTGAGACGCCGCTCCCCTTTTCCAGGTCACACAGGCACCTAACTCACCCCCTGCTCCCTTCCCGAGGGGGCCCTCAGGCCTGCAGCACCCCAGGCTGAAGGTCTCACTCACGCCTTTCAGACTGGGCTGCCGCCATCCGTGTGGCTGTGCTGGACTGCGCCGAGGAGAGGAACCAGGAGGTGTGCCGCGCCTACGACATCCACTTCTACCCCACCTTCCGGGTGCGTAGCCAGCTGCCTGGACCCAGCGCGGGTGGCGACCCTGACGCTGTGACCGGCCGGCCGTTCTCATGGGGGCCACTTTACCTGGGGTTCCCACTGGTGTTTCTGCACCTTCCTTCGTGTTTCTGCACTGATTCTGGAAACACCTGCGACGCTTGTCCCCAGCAGGCCCTGGTCCACGCTGTGGAGCGCAGTGCAGAGGCTGAGGAGGGGTGGACAGGCCCGTGCTCGCAGCCCCTGCGTGCCCCCGCACTCTGCTTCTGCCTCCAACTGCCTCTGGCGGCTGTCACTCCTCTGTCCCTCCACACACAAGGGTGTTCCCTCTTCTCCCACTAGGGGGCGGAGGGAGGCTCACCCCTTCCAGAGCCCTGGTGTGGCCATGGCTGCCACCACCCCACACAGGGCTGGGCTTTGCCAGAAGCACCTGGTGCTTTTGGGGTCCTTTCTGGGGAGCCCACAGTGCCTAGCACCATCCGCCCCAGGGCAGCTGTCCTGGGCCACTCAGCCCCTAGAGTCCTTCGCTTTCTTTCCGGCCCTCGTTGGGGGCACGGGTGTCTTCCTGTTTCGTTTCCTCTTTAGCGTCGTCAGGCAGCCCTGCGCACAGTGAGGATGGCTGCGAGGTCTCAGTGCCTGCACTGTCACCCTAGGTGACCGAGTCCGGGCTGCCCCAGGCCTCTGCAGGTGTGAACAGCACCCCTGAGTGCGCTCCCACCTGTGCCAAGACCCCTGCAGGCCCTGGCAGAAACTGCTGGCGGCTCATGGTGCCTTGGGGCTGAAATCTGTGCAGGTGCCATTTGTCCCTTTACCTCTCCACAGCTCATGCTTTGAGGGATTGTTGGTAAATTCTGAGCGCTCCCACCCGCTGCGCAGCCTGTCCCTCCACCGCCTTTGGTGGAGACCGCTTCGAGTCCCCCATAAAACCCTGTCCCACCCTGACCCACAGCAGCAACTCCAGCTCCCCGTGGACCTCATGTGCCTGCTGCCACGGTGTCCAGAGCCCAGAACTGAGGGGTGTGTCCTGTGCGGTCCTCTCTGCCCACCTGCGAGCAGATGGGAATTGAGGGGTGCCGCTGTCCTCAGAGCCGGAGGGGGGTGGTGGCTGGTCCTTGGCACTGAGAGCTGAATGCCAGGTCTCAGTGCCTGCACTGTCCCCCTAGGTGACAGGAGCTGAATGCCCACCCACGGGGCTGGTGTGGCCGTGCTGAGCGGGGTGTACTGTAACGTGTGCAGGCCTCCCACGTGGTGCTTATGTTGTTTTTTCTTTAGTATTTTAAAGCGTTTATGAAGGAGTTTACAACAGGAGAAAACTTTAAAGGTAAGGACCGGCAGCCGCGCCTCCCCCTCAGCCTGGGCCCTCGCCTGCGAAGCAGACCCGGCGCCCAGCATGTGCGCACCTGCCCTTCTGTTAGGTGTTCAGACTTGAGCAGTTTTAGCATTTCCTTTCCCTTTCTTGGAAAATGAAGTAGTGAAATGTTTTAAAGTCGTGTGTGCGCTACTGGGGCCTCTACACTGAGCTGCATCCTCAGCCCTTCTTTTCTGAATTTTTATTTTGAGACAGGGACTCGCTGACTTGCCCAAGCAAGGCTCAAACGAGATCATCCTGCCTCGGCCTCCCAGAGTGCTGGCATGGCAGGCATATGCCTTCACATTCACCTTTAAAGTAAATTTTTTATTGAAAAGAAATTCTTTTGAATCAAGTCTCACTGTATAGTTTGGGTTGACCTCAGACTCACAGAATTCCTCCTGCCTCAGCCTCCCAAGTCTTGGGCTTGCAGATGTAAGCTACCTCTCTGACTGGATAAATGTTTGGAGAGATGCATAAACAACTCAGGTGGGGCTGACTGACTTTTGGGAGTGAGTCTGGCCCTGCAGGCACTCACGTTAAGGGAGACTGGCCCCCAGGGTGGCACTGGGGAGACCCCTGCAGCACCTTTCCCAGGGTTCAGTTCTGTGGCCGCACTGTGTGTGTAGCTCGGGCAGGGGCCGGGGCCAGCAGCTGCTGCTCTGCCCTGTGCTCCTGTCCTTGGGCACCGCTGTGGAGACCGCGTGGCTCAGGAGCCTGCTGACCTGCCATGTGCCCTGGGGGACGGAACCCTGCGTGGCAGTGACCAAGCTGCTCTGGCAGGGGCTGACAGGGAGCTGCGGACTGTCAGGCAGACGATGATCGACTTCCTGCAGAACCACACGGAGGGCAGCCGGCCACCGGCCTGCCCAGCTCTGGACCCGATCCCGTGAGTCGCTGTGGGGCACAGGTCGCGTGTGGTCTGTGACGTATCCCTGTGTGGGACTGGCGCATGTGGGCAGCTCATGCTCACAGGCCCTGAGAGCGGCTCTTCTCTCCCGCCAGGCCCAGGGACGTCCTCACCCTCCTCAGCAGCCCTGGCGGCCGCTACGTGGCCGTACTGTTTGAAAGCAGCAGCTCCTACGTGGGACGGGAGGTACTGGTCTCCAGCGCTCGGCCACTCTGGGTGGCACGCGTGGCAGGGGGCGTGATTGTGTGGGTGTGGTCGTCCCTGACCCACGTTACTGGGGTCATGGTTGCCATTTTCAAGTGGAGTCGCAGGTCTATGGCAGAAAATCAAGGGCGAGAGTTCCCCAGAGTGTAAAACCACGGCCACCTCTTTCCGAGGAGAGCCGCTGCCCTATACTGGGGTCACCCTGCTGGGGCATCTAGAGCATGGAGAGTATGTGGGGGGTTTCTGTGGACCCCAGAGGCCACTGCTGTGTCCCTCTGCTAATGTACCTTCAGCCCTCGTGGGCAAGGCAGGTGCCGGCATCTGTAGGAACGACCCTGAGCAGGCCACAGTGGTAGCTGGGCCGGGCCGTCCTGCTCCGAGGCCCCTGCCCCTCACATCCCAGCCACCATGAGTGGGCACCAGGCCTTCCTGGCAGAGCTGCTGAGCCGGGTGGTGCTGGCTGTGGGCTGGGCTGTGGAGGACGTGTGTAAGGGAAAGTGAAGCCTTAGTCCTGTTCTCGGACTGCTCTGGGAAATCTCTAAATGAGATTATGGTTTCTGCCTGTGGACACTCGTCTCAGTAGTTGCCGTAACATGCAGTGTGGGCTGAGGCGCAGGTGAGTCCAGCTTGCGGCACAGCGCACCAGGTTGCTGCAGTGCGGGGCTCTGGGCCTTGCGGCCTCAGTGGCCTGCACTTGGGGAGCCCTCGGGGAGGGCGGTGGAGCTTCCCGAGCTCACTGCCGTCCTCGGGAAGTGACGTGCTTTTCCCCGTTGCCCAGGTGATTTTGGACCTGATTCCCTACGAGAACATCGTGGTGAGCCGAGCACTGGACGGGGACCAGGCCGTGCTGGAGCAGCTTGGTGTGGCTGCACTGCCTTCCTGCTACCTAATACACCCCAACGGCTCTCACGGTCTGGTTCACGTGTGAGTGCTGGCCACGAGGCTTGGGTGGGGACACTCCTGGCTTGGTGGGGCGTGAGGATGTGCACTCCTCGTTGACTTCCTGGATCGAGGTGGGGAGTGCCAGGCCTGCTGCCGCCTCCCCGCTTTACTCTGATGTGGCCGGGGCTCCAAGGGGTTTCTGGACTGGGTTTTCCAGGGTTTCCGAACAGCAGACCCATGCCAGAGCTCCCATGAGCCCCTTGGAGCCTGCTCACCCCACAGTGAGGGAACCTTGTGTGACCTTTGCCCTGCAGCACAGTGGGGCTGGAAGGCAGAACAGAGGGGCGAGGGGGGCAGAGCTGCAGCCCCTCCCGCAGGCCTGGGCCTGTGCCGAGAGGTCGGACGCGTGGCCTGCAGGAGGAGACAGCGTGCGGGTCCTACCCAGTGTACTGCAGTCCTGTGAGTCTGTGTTGCAGAGAAGGTACAGCCTGGAGCTTGGGGACCTCACCCCAGCTCGCCAGGGCAGGGCAGGGCAGGGCTGGGGGGGTGCTTCCCAAGCGCCATTGCCCTTTGGAGCTGCCTCGGAAGGACCACTTGTCCACCTCCTGACACAGGTCACTGCTAGTCCTCAGCGAGGACTGCGCTTGCTGTGGAGGCCACAGTGCTCGCCCTGGGGAGCCCTGCACTCTCGGGGCGTCCTCTGCCACTGGCCCAGGCTGATGGTGCCCCGCAGGGGGCCGCCAGATGCCTGCTGAGCGGCAGATTGCGAGCACCTCGGCCTGGCTCTTAGGCTGGCGGGCACAGGCAGCAAAGCTCTTGGCAGATGCTCAGACCGGCTTTGCAGACGTCTTAGGGTCCCGCTGGCCGATGCGTCTGGCGCTTACTGCATCACAACCCAGCGATTAGCTGTGGATGCGGTGCAAGTCCCCTGTTCCCCTCCTCCGCCGATGCCAAGTGCTGTGGTGAATGGGTTCACTTGGTCCACCCCGCAGACGCCCCAGGAGGGCAGGTCACAGCAGTGCCTGGCAGGGCGTCCCCACCCTTCCTCTCCTTCCCCACAGTGTGAAGCCTCTCCGATCCTTTTTTTCCTCGTATTTGAAGTCATTACCAAATGTAAGGAAAAAATCACTTACCTTGCCTGAAAAGCCCAGCAAAGAAGAAAACACAGAAGCCATGGTTTGGCGAGAGTTTGACAGGCAAGTACCCCTTGGAGCCTGGCCAGGGTGTGCCTCAAATCCAGTGACTGCCTCCCTATTGCCACCCCACCCTGGACACCCGGGGCCGGGCGGAGCCTACAGTGCAGAGCGGGCAGCTCCTGACTTCCTGTCCTTCCAGGGCCAAGCTGTATACCGCCGACCTGGAGTCGGGGCTGCACTACCTCCTGCGGGTGGAGCTGGCTGCCCACAGGTCACTGGCCGGAGCCGAGCTGAAGACCCTGAAGGACTTTGTGACAGTTCTTGCCAAGGTGTGGCAGCTCTGGCTGAGGGTACTGGGCAGGCTTTGTGCACAGCGGGCATGCGCAATGTGTGATGGTGCGGGGTTAGAAGGATGACACCCATCTTCCAGTTTAGGCCCCCACAGCTGTCCCTGTGTACCTGATATCCCCAGGTGGGGGCTCTGAGGGCCCTGGAGTGAGGATGAGGGAGGTCCTCGGGCTTCACAGTCTTGTCAGGGTATCTGAAGCCCCTGGGTGACATCGGGTGGTTGTGCATGGTGCCAGGGAAGGTCACACATGGGGATGTGGCCCCTGGGGGTGCAGGTCTGGTGGGGAGGCAGCTAGGGAGCCCACAGTCCCCCAGAAGTGATGCAGGGAATTGCCTGGCCTTGGTGCTGAGGCAGGCCACAGCGGGCAGTGCCCTGTCCCTCCACCCTACAGTGCTGGCCCTCGAGGCTCCTGCGTGAGGGAGGCAGGACAGTGCGCTCTTCCGAGCGGTCATTCTGCAGTTTGCTCAGCATTGGGTGGAGTTGCCAGCCTGTAGCAGTGGGCTGCAGGCTGGACAGCTGTGGCCTGTGGCAGCCGAGGTTCCGAGGCATAGAGAACATAGGGCGTCAGGCTGCGGGGATGGGAGAGGAAGGTGGGCGAGCCTGACCCCTTGCTGGTGGGTCACACACTGTGACCGTGCAGTGCCTGCCTGGTGCTGGCCAGGCACAGGGTGGGGGCACTGGCCAGGGATCTGCCCTTGGTGTCTCAGTTTCCACCCTCCCACGAGGGAAGCCCTGGCCAAGGGCAGCCGAGTTGAGTCCTCTTTGGCAGCTGGTGGCCTGGGTGTCTGGCAGGCTTTGTGCCACCTCTGTGGACCCCGAGACCCCACAGCAGGCTCCCCGCCACCTCTCAGGGTGGGTCCTCCTCATATAGCTGTTCCCTGGCCGGCCGCCCGTCAGGAAGCTGCTGGGCACGCTGCAGGAGTGGCTGGCCACGCTGCCTCTGGACAGGATCCCCTACAACGCTGTCCTGGACCTGGTCAACAACAAAATGCGGGTGAGCCCGGCCCCACGAGCTTCCGCCTCCTGCGCTGGGGACTGAGTCCAGGGGAACAGGAAGCCACGATACCCACTGTCACTGTATAGCTCTGCCTCATGCTGCTGAGGCCTGGAGACAGTGGGTGCCATGCCTCCCACCCTCAGGCCTCTTCAGTGCCCATCTGGCTCTCAGGAGCCCTGGGAGTGTGCATCACCATGCTGACCATGATGGTGATTGTGTTGGTGACAGTGTCACTGGGCCTCTGCTCCTGAGCTGGCTGTAGGGTGCACTCACTCTCTGCCTTGCTGGCTAAGGGCTGAGACTGCAGAACACTTTTTCCAACGCTGCTGCTCCTTGTAATACTTCCTCACAAATCAGCCTCATTTAAAATGAAAGGGGAGCCTGGCGTGGTGGCTCACGCCTGTAACCCCAGCACTTGGGAGGCCGCAGGAGGATCATTGCAAGTTTGAAAGCAGCCTGGGCTACAAAGTGAGCTCAAGGCCAGACAGAACTGCATAGTGAGACCCTGTCTCAAAAAGATAAAAAAATAAATGGAAGGGGACAGGTCTCTCCTGCATGCTAGGACTGGGTCATTGAGACACAGGTGGCCCATCTCTCCTGGCCAGAGGTGGAGAGGCCCACCCACCTCCCTGACTCGGGTAGTGCTGGGGCAGGCAGACTTCCTCTCCACGTGGTCTCACCGTGCCCCTGGCGAGAGGTGCAGAGCTGAAGGCTTCTGGTTAGCACCGCCCTGGCCAGGGGCGGGCTTGCCGAGCCCGTTCCGATTCTGAGGTCTCCTGTTCTTTCCTCAGATTTCTGGGATTTTCCTTACCAACCATGTACGGTGGGTGGGGTGTCAAGGAAGCCGCCCAGAGCTGAGGGGCTACCCGTGCTCCCTCTGGAAGCTCTTCCACACCTTGACCGTTCAAGCCTCTGCCCAGCCAGAGGCGCTGGCTGGCACTGGTAAGTGGCCCGGCCTCACGGAGGTGGCGCCCACCTGTGGCTGTATGACCCACACCTCCTCCCCACAGGCTCTCGCAGGACCGGGGTGCTGGCCAAGAATTGCTCTTTGGGGGACCCCGTGTCTCCTTAGGGAAATCTGAGTGATGCCTGTGGAGGGGTATGGGGCTCCCGCTGCTGAGTAGCTGCCGGGTTCTGCCACTGTCGGCTCCTCAGCACCTGCGTCGGAAGCCTGCTGGGCAGGAAGATCAGAAGCTCCGGGCCAGCCTGGGATGGCTGGCTATCTCTGAGCTCCGAGATGGCATTTGTTAGCTGTTACATGAGGCCAAGTGGCGTTGGACTCACATCGCCTGTCACAGAACCCTTGACAGTGATTTTGCCCACGATACAGTCTTCACTTGGTGTGTCGGGATTCTGGGTCCCACTGTGCTTCCGCTCCTCAGCTAGCCAGCCTCCCGACCTGACGACCAGGTCAGGAAGTCACTCAGCATCCCTGCAGCCCAGATTCCGGACAGGAGAAGTGGGTTCCACCTGCGGGCAGGAGAGGAGCCAGCTCACACTGCCAAGAGCAACAGGCTGTCCCAGAGACCCGGGCTGCGTGGGGTCCTGCTCCCTAGGTCCAAGATGGTCAGGAGGGTTTAGGCCATGCCCCAAGGGAGACAGGCGGAGGAAGTGTTGGGGCCACAGCCTCAAGCTGCTGGAACCAGAGGTGGAAGCTGAGCAGCAGAGCTGGTGGTCAGTGCCCAAGTGGATCTCGAGACCCATCGTACCCCTGGGGGACACCGGGGACAGGGAGACGCTCACACCCGTGCTCCTGGGGCTCCATGCACACATGCACACGCCAATGCGTGGCGGCTGAATGCTCTTCCCCAGCAGAGTGCGGCCATCTCTGAGCAGTCTCCTGCCGGGAATTAGGTCAGGGGATGTGAGGATTAAGTCTTGGAGGTTTTCTTTCCTTATTGCATGCTAAACCCTGTCCACTAAACCAGCAGCCCATGCTAATCCTCCCCAGGTAGGGGTTTAGGGTTCTTGTCCACTTTAAAGATTAGGGTCTGGGTGTGTGGCAGCCCGTGGGGAGGGGGATTACCATGGTGGCAGGTGGATGTCTGCAGATCTTGGGGTGCCTGAGCCACTCGGCCCTCCGGCCGCCCCGGCACACTGAGGGGGTGCAAGGTGCCAGGCCGTCCTCTCTGAGTGACACTGGCCAGGTCCTGGCAGATGTCCCCAGGCCCATGGGTCCAGAGTCCTTTACAGGGGGCATCCAGGTTGGGGCTGCCCCTCCTGGTGGCCGCGGGGCAGAGGCAAAGCCGTCCCCATGGGCGCCCCAGCGGGCTGACCCGTCGTTCTTGGCAGTCACTCTGGTGCCCATGTGAGGCCGGCATGTGCCCCAGCCCCTGGCTTGCACATGCAGCTGAGCCCAGCACAGCTCCCTTTTGGCCACCCAGAGCCTGGCTTTGTCCTCCACCCAGCGAACAAGGCACCGTGTTGCTCTCGTTGGAGTCCGCTCAGTGCAGCGTCGGGGACACCTGCTCTGCTTGCGCTGACTCATACCGACACCGCTGCTGCCGGGAGGCTGAGCCTTCCCTCCCCCGCATGGGGGGGCAGAAGCCAGGCCTTCGAGCTGAGCTCCCTGGCTGGGCTCAAACATGGCATGCTTCTGCCTCCACCTTCCACAGTGCTGGGGTTGCAGGCCCTGGCCACCTGCACCTTGTGTCCCCTGTGAGGGGTGCTGGCAGCCTGAGGGGGTTCTGTGGGCCTCAGCCCAGTGTCCCAGTCTGGAGTCAGTGGCAGTACAAGAGGAGAAGCCCTTGGTGGTTGGGTGGCTGTGGGCCAGGGTGTTGAGGCAGGACAGCCGGGAGACTGGTAGGCAGAGGTTCATGTGTGCTGCAGGCTGCGGTGTCTGAGCCCTAGGCCCTTCCCGCTTGTGCCAGCACACACATGATCTCCGTGCCGGTGCCACGGGAACACCCCCAGGCATGTTCTGGTGTCCGCCCTGGCCATGACACCAGTGTCCTTGCACACTGGCGCTTGCAGGGTGCCAGGGACTCTGTCCCTCCCTGCAGGGTTTGAGGACGACCCCCAGGCAGTGCTGCAGGCTGTGAGGCGGTATGTGCGAACCTTCTTCGGGTGCCAGGAGTGCGGCCAGCACTTCGAGGCAATGGCTGCGGAGTCCCTGGACACCGTGAAGACCCGGGACCAGGCGGTACTATGGCTCTGGAGAAGGCACAATGCTGTGAACAGCCGCCTGGCAGGTGAGTGACACCACACCCTGCGGAGAGGAGCCTGCTGTGCATAGCTGGGTCTCCCACCTGGGGTCTCTGCCTCTCTGCGCTCCTGCACTCTGTCTTCTGTCCCTGCCACACCCTCTGATTTGGGATAATGTTAGTTTCTCAGTGGGGCGTGGGTGCATGCCTGTAATCCCAGCTCACGGGAGGCCGAGGCAGCAGGCTCGCCATGAGTTCCAGGCTACACTGGCCTACACACTGAGTTCAAGCCTACTCTCAAGCCCTGTCTAAAAAAGAAAAAATAAGTTTTCCATAAGGGATTTTAATATGTGTTCAGTCTGTTTTCACAATACAGTGGAACCTCAGTTCCCAAGTGTCATTCTTTCCACCATTCCGGTCGCAAATTGAATTGGATGGGAACTGAATCAAGTTTGATTTGATTCTTGTCCAGTTTGGTTTGTGAGCAGAATCCCAGAAGGAATCAAGTTCGTGAACCACGGCTCCACTGTGTCAGGAAAGCTCTCAGTGGTGTGGTTTGGTCTCAGTGGCTCTCACCGTAATCTCAGGCACATGGGAGGCTGAGGTGGGAGAGTTGAAAGTTTGAGTCCAGCCTGTACAACTTACTGAGATTTTGTCACAAAGGACTAGGGTACAGCTCAGCGGAAGAGCTCTGGCCTTGCTTGTGCAAGGGCTTGGATTCTATTCTAGAGGGGGAAATTGTGTGTGTGTGATAAAAAAACTAAAAAGGACATAAACATTTTCTTAGAGTTAAGTAATTCAAACTGTTCCAAAATCAATGGCAGATTAAAATTAGGCTTAAAAATAATTCCACTGAGAAATAAATTTAATAGAGATGAATGGTAAATGCTAGTAGGCTCCTGGTCTCCTTTTAATCCCTGTATTAGAAAACATATTACAGCTAAAGCACTAAAGAAAATTGGTTTTTTGCACTGAGAGCTGCCTGCTCCAGTGTTGCTGGGATTTGCTGTGTCCCAGGCAGTGAGTCTCAAGGCTTTGCCAGCGGCTAGGGTGTCGTCTGCCCCGCCCCAGTCTCTCAGGGCCTGCTGGGAGCCCGGGGTCTGGTCTGCTCCTGCTGCCTGGGGCCCCTGTGCTCATGGCCTTTCTCACGTATCCACGCAGGTCCAGCAGCCCCCCACGCTGTGTACACAGCTCAGGGACGTGTCCAGCAGGAAAGGGCCAGGGCCACCACATTCAGTGAGGGACAGCACCTCCCAGGTGGTGCCATTGGTGGGTGTGGATTGGGGAGGAGGGGACAGTGATGAGTGGCTTGCCGCATGCCTGAAAGCTCCCCTCTAAGCCCGGGTGGCACGTGTGGGCCGTTCTGAGCTGGCTGTGCACAGCGCAGGGCCCTGTACCTGTTGGAGGTGCTCCCTGGACATCTGTTCCCAGTGGGCAGCAGGGTCACCAGCCACACATCCGGCTACAGAGGCAGGAAGGCCTCTCACAGGGCATCTCCAGGGGCACTAGAGCCATCTGATGTCAGCATGGCTCAGTGCCTATCTGTGGCCATGCACCCCCCCCCCAAGTGTGCTGCAGGGACCTCAGGACCAGGCCAGGCCAGGTCCCCAGGGTGTGGTGGGACAGTGACATCCAGAGAGGGCGCCTCGACAGCCAGAGCAGTGGGGTTTGTGGGCCGAGGGCCGAGGGGTGGGCCCTCTGGTGCGCAGGAGTCGGGAGTGCTGCTGAGGGTCTGGTGCACAAGTGTGCAGTCTTTTCTAGGTACAGAGGCGCAGGAACCTGCCAGAGGGCTGCACAGGAAGTGGGTGCCTGGGGTGACGCTGGGGGCCAGAGGGCGAGGGGGTGGAGGAGCTCCGGGACAGGCAGGGTGGGGCCTTTGCCCACAGCGACCTTGTCCCTTCCTCCCAGGCCAGCTGAGCGAAGACCCCAAGTTCCCGAAGGTCCCGTGGCCCACTCCAGACCTCTGCCCCGCCTGCCATGAGGAAATCAAGGGCCTTGACAGCTGGCACATGGACCAGGTGCTGGCCTTCTTGAAGCAGTACTACGGCAGCGGCAACCTGGTGGACACATACTCTGTGGACCTGGGGGATGCTGGGGACACGGGGGCCCTGGGCCAGGGGCTGGTAGAAGGCAGAGGACTCACCGCCCCAGAGAGGCCCCAGGTAGACCAGCGTGCAGCGAGCCTCCGCCCAGCCCCGGGGCTGGGCCCCAGGACCAGACCTCCCGAGAACCCACAGCATGGGCTAGATGCTCGAGCCCCGAGTGTCCAGGGGCCCCAGGCGCGAGAGGAGGCGGCTGTGCCCTTCCTGGGCATTGGCTTCTCCAGCCTGGACATGAGCCTCTGCGTGGTGCTGTACGTGGCCTCCTCCCTGTTCCTCATGCTCATGTACTTCTTCTTCCGCGCGCGATCCAAGCGGTGGAAGGTCCGGCTCTACCACCCTGCCGTGTAGTGCCGCCTGCCCGCCCACCCACCTGCCTGCTTTGGTGTCAGCCGGCGAGGGGCCAGGACCGCCCTGCCCCACCGCCCTGCAGCTTTGAGGCTCAGCATCAGGGATTTTGTAAACACCTTGGGCCAGGACCCCACCACAGGGCCCCAGGGCGCTTGTCCGCAGGAACGCTGCACTCCGGTACCTCTCTGCGGCCTTCCTCCCACGCCTGTGCACCCCTTGCAAGGAGCAGAAGACTAAAGGAGCCACTGCAGGGATCCTCGAGAGTCCTGCAGGGCCTGCGTCTGCCTGGAGAGACTCCTTGGAGGGGCCTCGTGGTGACGCTGCAGCAGCGGCCTTCCAGTGCCTTGGAGCAGAGGCAGCCGTGGCCCTGCCTTGCTGTCAGTGCCTCCAGCCCTTGGCTGCTCTTGCATGAGCTGTGGCCGTGGGCACCCTGGACATAGCGGCAGCAGAGGCTCTGGTCACCTGGTGGCTGCAGGCCAGGAGGGCCAGGAGTTTTGTGGCTGGGCTTTCTCAGAGTGAACCCAGGGCCATGGGGAGGACACTCGGGCCTTGGAAGGGCCAGGGCGGCGGCAACACCTCCTGTCCCTCTGGCAGCAGGGACGCAAGGGCTGCCCAGTGTGGCTGTCAGGATGATATGGAAAGCTGCATGGCAGCCCTTCATGCCTGGGTCCTCGTCCTTGTGTGCCAGGGGAACTGGGGGGACTTCGGGAGGAGGCTGAGGCCCCATACGAGGAGGAGTGGTGCGCAGGCACCCCCTGGCCCTCTCAGGAGCGTTCTGACCATTTCACAGTGTAAAGCCCAGCGTCACATTGGTGACTTGGCCTCCACAGAGTTCAGCAGGGCACAGCAGACCTGCCCTGGACCCTGCCGCTGGACCCCTGTGTCCAAGGCTGCTGTTGTGAGCTGCTTTTTGGATAAGCGGGTTGGTGCCCTGGCGTGCCTGTGTGTGCACACGCACACGTGTGTGACCAGGAGAGTTGTAAATATTTTTCCACTTTCCCTATTTTATACTCCTGTGTTTCCTATGATGGTCATGGGTGTCGTTAAGAGCCTGTCCTTGCTGCCTTGTGAGTCACATGGACAGCTGTTGCCTGCCTGGCCTCCCCAGGTCAGAGCAGAGGAGGAGGGGCAGGGCGCACACCGCCTACTTCGCTTCTGGTTGAGTCCTGGGTCGCAGAGGACTTTTGTACCCAGGCCGGTTTTGTACCCAGGTTATTGGAGATGTTGTCCCCATCCACTGGAGAACCTTCAGCCGCGGGCTCTGCGGGGCGCTGGCTGGTCGAGTCTTTTCCCCAGGAGGTGGGTTCTGAACCCAAATCGCTGCCTCTGAGGTGAGGCCAGTGGTCAGGCAGGGGGTCTGTGGTCCGCACTGCCCTGGCCAAGGCCAGGCGGCTGGTGTGGCCCCCACACATCCCGTGGCCTGCCAGGTCCAAGGCCACCTGCGGGCAGGGGTGAAGTTTGTTTTCTAAAGTTCTAAGTATTACAAGAGGTATGGAGGCTGATGAATATAACAGTTCAGTAATTTAAATGTTTATTTATTTTTAATGGAAAGATTTTGATTAAAAAGCCAATTGACATGGAAGTGATAGTGAAATTTCTTACCCATAAAGAAAGTGGACATTTTATATTTAAACTATAATTGTGCACATTTTAAGAATAAAGAAAACACGTTTGAGAAGATTGCCCGGTTCTGCTGAAGCACGAGCCTGGCCGCCAGGCGCCCTGGCTGGGTGTCTGGAACCCGGGCGTCTCCCATGGAGCCCCAGCCTGTCCCGAGTGTGCCAAGGGCACACTGCCTGGGGGCACCCCATCCCTCTCTCCAGTGGAAGAGGTGCGGCTGGGTGCTGCCTGGCTTCCTGGTAGGGCCCCACTGTCCCAGGGCACATTGCCCAGGTCCTAGGCAGGGGTCGGGGGCGCCACCCGTGTCTACATGGGGGCCCTGTGGGCACCCTCGGACACCTGGCGCTGCTTCCATCAGCTTCTGCCCCGCTTGCTGCGAACACACACGGTGCCGCCGGGCAGGCCTTTAACGTTTAAGTAACCGACTTCTGCCAGCCCGCGAAGGACTCGTACCGCCCCTGACGCCGCCGCGCAGACCGGGAGGGGCTGGGGCTGGGGGCGGGGACGGGGACGGGGAGGGGCGGGGGCCCGGCGGGGGCCTCCTTCAGCACCGCGGACAGCACCGCGCAGTTCCGGGCTCTGACCCTGCGACAGCGCCGGCGGCGCGGGAGCTGCGGCCCTCCGGGGACTCCCGCTCGGGACCGGACTCCGCTGCGATGCTGCTGGAAACGGAGCTTGAGCGGGAGCGAGATAGGCCCGGGGGCCCCGCCGCGCACACTCTCTGCACCTTCGGGGGGACTCGGGGTAAGAGCCACTGTGCCCTAGCCAAAGGCTGCCTGGACCTGCGGGAGGGCGGAGAGGGGAGCAGGCAGGAACGGCCACAGGGTGACTGCCAGGGGGACGGGGAGTGACCAGGGAACCTCCTGACCGCTCAGCTCCCCTCACCGCCCCCTCCTGTGGCAGGGAACTTCTGGCTGCCTCTCCCTCTCCACTGTCCTCCCCAGGGGCCATTCCATGGCCACGGACGTTGGGAGATAATAGAGG
The DNA here is from genome assembly GCA_004027455.1 of Hydrochoerus hydrochaeris. Lineage (NCBI taxonomy): Eukaryota > Metazoa > Chordata > Mammalia > Rodentia > Hydrochaeridae > Hydrochoerus > Hydrochoerus hydrochaeris. The sequence continues at coordinate 71,194 of PVLA01003284.1, read as the reverse complement.
CATTGTTGGCGGGCCAGCCAGATGCCCAAAGAATGGGGCCGCCCCTTACCCAGCCCCACCGCCGCTGCCGCAGCTGACACTCAACGGCCCACACCCCAAGCCCTGGCGCCCACTCCGCCCACAGGGCGAGCTGGCCCTCCTGGCAGAGTGGCTCGGGCAGGAGGGGGCCTGTGTATGTTCACACACCCCTTCAGCCCTCTGTCCTCATAGCTCGAGTGCCAAGCACAGATGCAGGTGGACAGAGTCAGTGTCCTCTGGCTGCGGGCCGGGGAACTGTCAGTCCCCCTGACACCAACCCACTGGCTTCCCAGCACTTCCCGGGGCCTCTGTGGGTGCCAGGGCTGCCCTGCATGGCCGTACAGGCTCTTGCCCATGCCTTGGGCCTCCTGCGCAGGGGAAGCGTGTCCTGACCGTTGGGGGCCAGGGCAGCACCATGGGTTCACCTGTGTGCACTGGGGCAGGAAGCCAGGCGCTGAGCGGTGCTGTGCACGATGACCAGGGCACTGCGCGGCGAAGCTCCGGGCTCAGTCCCACCTGGCCCCGTCTTGGCTGCCTGTCCCGGCTGAGTCCAGGCCGCTTTGCTCCTGAGAGTCACCCCTCTGCGGGCATTTCCAGCCATGACGCGGATGCCCACGTTGCTGGGAGGTCCCGCGTGGCGTCTGGCTCCGGGCATCTCTGGGATTCAGGGACCTTCTGCAGCTGGATGTGGTCGCGAAGCCTCTTGGCTGTGAAGCTCCTGAGGCCAAACTTCAGGGGCACGAGAACCCGGCTCCCTCCCTCCAGTGCCCGGACCCCAGCCCTTACAGCGCCCTCGGGAGCCAGCTGCAGGGCAGGGGCCAGCGCCAAGGGCAGCCCTGACCGGCCCTGCCCCGCGGCCCAGGCCCGGGCCGCACGCGCCCGCAACCCCGCCCCGCGCCGCGGCCCCGCCCCCGCGCTCCGCCCTCCGCCGCGAGGCTCGGGCCGGGGCTGCCCGCGGGCTCAGCGCCCAGCAGCGCGGGAGCGGTTCAGACTCCGGCCAGGTCCCCAGGCACCGCAGGACCAGGGGCGTGGTGGCCCCATGGAGGCGCGTGCAGAGCTGGACCCGGCGCGGGAGTCGGCGGGCGGCGACCTGCTCCTGGCGCTGCTGGCGCGGAGGGCCGATCTGCGCCGAGGTGGGTGCGATAGTGGCCTGCAGGGCCAGGCGGGCAGCGCTCAGGGCGCAAGGACCGCCCTGGGTCGGCCCCGAACTTCCCAGGACCGCCGTGTGCTTGTGGATGCTCCCCGCGCTCCAGGGACGAGTCCGGGGGCAGCGCAGGCTGGGCCTGTGACCTCCCGTCCCAGGTCCCACAGCCGCACCCCGCACCTGCCAGCCACCGCCTGCTGCTGGCCAGGCCCGTTCGCGCAGGAAGCCCAACCCAGGGCCATGGTTTCGGTGGCCCCGGTGTCCACTCTGCGCTGGGAGCGGGGGATAAGGCAGCGGAAGGGGTCACACCGCGTGGATTCGCGCCGGACCCTTCCCCACTTAGGAATTTACTTTCTGGGTTCCTGGGGGGCGCAGGAGGGAGGTAGCTCGACAAGGGCGCAGCTGGAGCAGAGATGAGGGGCTGAAGTCGCCAGGCAGCGTGAGCGGGGCGTGGGGCCTCGAAGATCGCTGGAGTCGCGGATGTGCGGGAGCCGCACAGCTTTTGCCCGATGCGGGGTTCGCAGCAGCCTCCCGGGCGCTGTCCGGGCTACGGTGCTGAATCCGCGCTCGCTCGCGGGCAGCTCCGCTCCTATCGGGTGCGGTGAGCGCGGTAGTCGCCGCAGGTGAGGGGACCCTGGCTGCACAGTGGGTCTTCGTGCTCCTCATGCGAGCCGGCGGCTTTGCCTCATGCGGGCCACGCGTCCATCGCAGGAGCTCTCCGGCCCCAGCAGGAGCGAGGTCTGAGGGCCTCCTTCCTCTCCCCAATGAGCCCTTCCCGAGTCCTCCCACCCCCGGGTGCGGACCTGGAGCCCACGGTGCATGGCCAGGGAGCAAGCGCAGCTCAGGGTCCCACATCTGGGTAGGTCCCGGCTCCTGCGCACCACTGCCCCCTCTTCCGGACTGGTGTTAACTTAGCAGAGTGTCTTCAGACATGACCACCTGGAGGAGCCCCTGCTGACCCCTCAGGGCTCCCTCCGGCTTCCCCAGCGGCTGGGGGCTCCCTTTGGAGTGCAGAGGACAACCATCCACTGTATGCCCTGGTGCCAGTGCCTGGGCCATGCCAGCCTGCTCATAAGTGCTCTGCTGCCCGCCCGGATGGGAAGGAAGGATGGGAAGGACGTTGGTGTTACCCTGGAGGCCTGCAGGGAGCACAGGGCAGGCACCGCACTTGCTGGGTGTCTCACAAGTGAAGCAAAGATGCTTAATGGTCTGAAGCAAAGGAGGTGCCTTGTGTCCCACCCAGGCCGACCTCGAAGATGTGCTTTCCTGGGTGCCCTTCCAAGAGCAGATCCGGGCTGCAGTGCACACTGAGCCCACCCGCCTGCCCTTTGCTGGGCACCTCTGCACTCGGCAGCCCCTGGCCTCACGGGGTGGCTGGGGCACTGTCCTGTGCTCCAGCACATTTCTGAAACCGTTTTGTTTTCCTTACTGCCGCCTGGCCAGGGGCCGAGTTCCAGTCCCTCCTGCCCCTGGGAAGCCAGGCAGCCACTGAGGCAGGAGCACATGTGGGGGACGGGGGTCCCTGGCCGCCCTGGGTCCTGAGGGCTGGCAAGGAGGCTGGCTCGGCCTGGGAGTTCGTGCCACCCGGTGCCTCCTGTACCCGCAGAGATCCCGCTGTGTGCCGGTTGCGACCAGCACATCCTGGACCGCTTCATCTTGAGGGCTCTGGACCAGCACTGGCACAGCAAATGCCTCAAGTGCAGCGACTGCCACACGCCGCTGGCCGAGCGCTGCTTCAGCCGGGGCGACAGCGTCTACTGCAAGGATGACTTCTTCAAGTGAGCCACGGGGCAGGGCGGGGAGGAGGCTGAGCGCGGCTGCCCCGGGCTCTGAGCCCCTCCTGTCCCCCCAGGCGGGGCACCCTGGGGCCCAGCCAAGCTGGAGTGGGGCTGGGGGCACCCTGCAGATGGCTTGGGCCTGGCAGGGACCTCTGTGATGCTAGGCAGAGGGGGGTTACTTCTGTAAACCACGGAAGCAGCTGCTTAAAACGCCCGAATTTGCAGAGCCCTGCTAGACTCACTCCCTCTTTGTCCGGGCTCCTTTTCCCTTTTCCTCGGTAGAAAGCGTTTCGTGCAGAGCACCGAGGGCCGCCCCTCCCCTGCCTGCGGCTGTGAGTTTAGGGTTTTATTGTTGAGGTTTGTATCAGCCCGAGTTTGCAGGGTCCGACGACTCCGTGGAGCGTAGGGAGCTGGTCCCGCGAGCGGCGCGGCTCCTTCTCCCGCCTCCCTCCCTCCGCCTCTCGGCCCGGCCCGGCCCTCTTGCTTTCCCAGCCTTGATGCAAGGGCCCGCCAAGCTTTGGGGCTGCTGGGGCTGCCCCAGGTAGGCCCTGCCCCTCCCGACTCAGTCCCACCAAGCAGAACTGCCCCTTCCCAGTGCCAGTGGTGCCTGGGGCTCTTACCTCGGCCAGGCCGGGCAACCCCTGTCTAGTGCCAGCGCCACCTGCCTGAGCTCTGCGGCCCGCGCTGGGCGAAAGAGCTGCCGGCTGAGCCCCTGTACCTCCCGCAGGCGCTTCGGGACCAAGTGCGCAGCGTGCCAGCTGGGCATCCCGCCCACGCAGGTGGTGCGCCGCGCCCAGGACTTCGTGTACCACCTGCACTGCTTCGCCTGCGTGGTGTGCAAGCGGCAACTGGCCACGGGCGATGAGTTCTACCTCATGGAGGACAGCCGGCTGGTGTGCAAGGCAGACTACGAGACGGCCAAGCAGCGAGGTGGGCGGGGAGGGGCAGCGGGGCGCGGCTGGCCCGGAGCTCCACACCTCGGGCCTTCCGGCTCTCAGGGGCCTGGGTGTGGTGAGAGGTCGGGGCTGGGGAAGTGGGGTTGCCTGGATGCACCACCCCCCCAGTCAAGCAAGGATGACCAACCCCCTGGCTGCTGGGTGAAGCGGTGGGAGCCTGGGGTCTCAGTGCCTCCTTCAGGTGTCTGAATTACGAGGTTAACACCCTGCTCCGAGTTCTCCTCTCACAGCCTCAGCTGCAAAGCTGGCCGAGCACCCCAGACTCCAGGGAGCAGAGGCCCTGGGACGGGCCTTGGCCCCAAACCCCTCTGTCCACTCCCTCCACTGGGCGTTTTCTCCATTTTTTTTCCAGGCCCGTAGGCTTCAGGGAGTGGCCGGGTGGACTGGGGCCCTAGAGTGCTGGGGTAGGCATTTGGGGTGCGGTGCACGGGGACTGGGGCGGGCAGCCTCACTGCTCTCCTATCCTGCACAGAGGCTGAGGCCACTGCCAAGCGGCCACGCACGACCATCACGGCCAAGCAGCTGGAGACGCTGAAGAGCGCGTACAACACCTCGCCCAAGCCCGCACGCCATGTGCGCGAGCAGCTGTCCTCCGAGACCGGGCTGGACATGCGTGTTGTGCAGGTCAGCGCTCCTCCACCGCTGTGCTGGGCGTTAGGGTCCCTTTCCGGAGAGTGGGGAACCCTGCACGAGTCCCCTCACCACCTCCGTCCCCAGGTCTGGTTCCAGAACCGCCGGGCCAAGGAGAAGAGGCTGAAGAAGGACGCTGGCCGGCAGCGCTGGGGACAGTACTTCCGAAACATGAAGCGCTCCCGCGGGGGCAGCGCCAAGTCCGACAAGGACAGCATCCAGGAGGGGCAGGACAGTGACGCCGAGGTCTCCTTCAACGGTAGGGCTGGACCCGAACCCTGAACGGGACCAGGTGGTCCAGAGAGACGTGGGTGCCTCAGTCCCCGGGCCAGGGTGCCGGGATTTCCGGCCTGGCTCACTCTCCTTTCACCTGGAGACCCGGTCCTGTCCCCAGGCCTGCAGACTGACAGCTTGAGACAGGATCCTCCCAGTGCCTGGCTTGCCCCTAAGCTGGGCGCCAGCCTAGCACCTGCTCCCTGGAGACCCCCAGCCTCTCTGGCCACAGCCCTGTAGTAATTTCAAGGAGCCCAGGGAGCACCTTTGGGGCGAATGGCAAAATGTCTGGGCCGCTTGGGCTCGGGAAGGAGAGGGGCTCCTTCTCCCCTGGGATCTGCATACTGCATTATCCACAGCAGGAACACACTCAGCCCTGACACCCACCAGCTGCGTGGGGCCCAAATTTCCCATCTGTAAAAAGGTGCCCGCACCCCGGGGCAATCATCCTGCCTTGGGAATTGTCCTGCTCCTGGCCGCGCTGCTGGGACTCTGGCCCAGGAAGGAATCCACATTCCATAGACTTCTGCCGTGGGTCTGGGGCGGTGTGAATTCGGGGCTGGAGGGCTGGCGGGACTGCCATGGGTCCCACACGCGGAAGGGGCTCCCAGGACCCTGCGCCCACTGGACCACCAGACCGGACTGAGGGAAGGGGCTGATGGGCGCTCCCCACTTCCCTTGCAGAGGAGCCGTCCCTGGCCGAAATGGGCCCTGCCAACAGCCTCTACGGCGGCCTGGGGGAGCCCACCCCCGCCATGGGCCGGCCCGGGGGAGCCCTGGGCAGCTTCGCGCTGGACCATGGAGGCCTGGCTGGCCCAGAACCCTACCGAGAGCTGCGCCCCAGCAGCCCCTACGGCATCCCCCCGTCCCCAGCGGCCCCACAGAGCCTCCCCGGCCCCCAGCCCCTGCTCTCCAGCCTGGTGTACCCCGACACCAGCCTGGGTCTCGTGCCCCCAGGGGCTCCGGGAGGCACCCCTACCATGAGGGGGCTGGCGGGGAACGGACCCAGCTCCGACCTGTCCACGGGGAGCAGCGGGGGTTACCCTGACTTTCCTGCCAGCCCGGCCTCCTGGCTGGAAGAGGTGGACCACGGTCAGTTCTGACTGAGGCCGCAGCGCCACCCAGCACTGCACGGGAGGGTGGGCGGCGCTGTCCACCCCAGGACCTCGGAGGGCAGCCAGATGAGGCCTTCGCGGGAGGTCTAGAGTCCATGGACCCTGCTGCCGCCGCCTGAGCCTCCTCAGCTGCTAGGCTGGGGCGCCCGGCTCCTCCTGGAAGGACGCAGGTGTGGCTGCGCAGGAGCTGGGACCTGGCTGCATCTTGCGGACGAATCGCCCCTCCCTCACCTTCATCCTGAGCGTCTGCGGCTGTTTCAGACCCGCAAGGCCCGGGGCTAGACCTCCGTCCTGCCGCTGCCACCACACTGGGCTGGAAATGCTTTAATGTCTGACAGTAAAGATGCTAATAACCGTGTTTTCATTTCCCTGGCTGCAAACGCTGCTGAGTCGTTGACCCTTGACCCCCAGGGGTCAGAGATCGGGCTTGCTGGTGCAGGCTGAGGTGGGAGGGGGCCCTATGGTGTCTGTCCCCTGTGGCCGGAACAAGACCCCCAGGGGGGGCTTTCCTCTCCGGGGTTCTGGGGCCTCCCTGGAGCCCCTACTCCCCTTCCCCTGGGTCTCTGCAGCCCCAGGTGGTCCTGAGTGCCCTGGGGAGGATGTGGGGGATTCCCAGGGTCCCGGTGGGGCCCCCAGAGTGGGTCACCCTCCCTTCCCTCACGGAACTGCTTGGCCCAGGGCTCAGATGCCAAACCGCCAGCCCTCCCCGAAGGAGGTGGACGGTCTCCGCCCCCACTGTCCATGCTGGGAGGCATCTGCAGCCCCAGCACTAGTCCAAGTCATTCCCCAAAGCAAAACTGGGGCTACCTGTTGGTTCTATGACCTTCCTGTGACTTTTATTTATTCTCTGGTGATCAGCTCTTTCCAAGACTTCAATAAATTTGTCAGTTGCGGTCTCGGGAAGGCTGTTTTTTGCAGGGCCAGGGTGCGGGCCAGGGAGGTGGGGGTCAGTCCTCGGATTGATGGGGGGGAGGTGCTGACCCTTGCCTGTGCTGGGACCCGATGCAGACCTGGGCTCCTGCCCTCTGTCCTTGGTTGTCAGGGGGCTGGGACCTCAGGGCGCTGCCTGGGTGGGGGGCCAGATGCTGGTGTCTATCTGAGCTGGTGATTTGATAACTGGTCATGGTGTCTCCAACTTTGTGTCCAGGACCCGCAAGCCCACTGCGGCCCAGGCCCCGCCCGGCCCGGCCCTCTGAACAGGGCTCTCCTTACACACAGGACAGAGGCGACTTCCCCCAACAGGAGACCTGAGGGGCTTCCGGAGGAGGCTGTGCCTCCTCTCTGAGCATCCCCAGGCCCAGCTGCCTTTTTGGACAGGAATGGGGGCGCAGCTCATGGCCTGCCTGGCCCCAAGGCTGCCCTAGCCGGGCCACAGCCTTCTCCCAGGGGCAGAATCACAGGCTCAGGGAAAGGAAGGGGGATGGGGTTGGCTCCATCCTGGCTGGGGGAGACTGGAGCGGCTGGAAGAACCGGGACCAAGGGCTCTGAGGATCCCGCAGAGACAGGACTGCGGTCTAGGCCCACCACCGGCCCACTTCCGGGAGGCACAAGGGAGAAGCAGCGGGAAGCTTGGCTCACCAGAGGGAGGGAGGGAGGGGACGAGGGGAGGCCATCGGGCCAGTGGGGGGGGGGGAGGCACCCAGAGACAGCGACCTGGAAAGTGCCCAGTGTCCTCACGAGCCTGGGCAGTGCAAGCACAGAGGGAAGAGACCGTGGCGTCCAGAAAGGGTGCTGCGAATGCCCCACCCAAGGACAGAGGCTTGAGCTGCCTGATTCCATGGGTGGGGGCGGGTTGGGGGTGGAACAGAGCCACCCCACCCCATCCCACCCCTCCACCATCCCCAGGCCCTGTAGGCTGGTACCAAGTGCTAAGTGTCCCCTGGGGGCCTGCCTCTCCATGGTGTCCAGCTGGCTCCCTCTAGCTGGCTGCATCGGTGACCCCCCAGGAGGGGTCTCAAGGCTGGGGCTTCCCCCCACCGAGTGCAGACTGAGTTAAGGGGGCAGGGATCAGCAGAGAACCCAGCCTGGTCCCTGAGGGCCCACCTGTGTCAGCTGTTGCTGGCCTCAGTTTTTCTACCCGAATAGTACATTTATGGGCCAGCCCTGAGCAGGCCTGCGGCAGGAGCGGGAGTGAGCACCGGGCAGACGCTCAGCTGTGACCCCCAGGCCCCCTCATCCCGTGGCCCCACCCCGCACAGCCCCTAGGGCACTCCCGTGTCTCCCTGGCATGGAGGTGGGGCAATGGTGGCCACAGTGGACCTGAGACCCCGGCTGACTGGGTAGGGGGTCCTGAGGGTTGCAGGCCCTGGCCTGGTTTTTCCCTTTCTCCTGACTGCCATGGTGGAGAAGCACCCCACCCCCGCCAGGGTCCAGTCAGCCCGGGACACTCCGGCTCCCGCAGGGACACCTCAGCCACTTACCCCTTAGCTCTGATCCTGTTACATCACCACCGCAAGCTCCGGAAAGACGCCAGTGGTTTCCCGGCGCAAAACAGGGCTCCTTTCCTCCCCCGTGTAAATATGCGTGGAGCTTCTGGGCCTGGAGCGCCCTACCAGCAGCCAGGGACCCCTCTGCCCTTCCCTCCACGCCATCTGCCAGGGCAGCACGGGGCCAGGACCCAAACCCAGGCCGCAGCCCCGATCAATCAGTGGGTTCTGAAAGGCTTCAGCTCGAGCGCTGAACCCCGGGGCCGTAATGATCGATTCTTTAGGCCAATAATTGTTCAAATTACCCTGAGCAACATACAACATTAATTTTAAGAAATTTAATAGAAAAAAAGCTCTTTAAATCCGCAGCGAGATGAATGACACCGTATGGAGACCCTTTTCCATACCTCGGTGACATTGAGGGATCTGAAAGTTATTCAGATTTTCATTCTTCGAGGGCAATGTTGACAAGCTTTTGGCTGCGGGCGCGGTGCTCCCTGGCGGGCGTGCCCCCTCCCCCCTAATTAATGGGGGAGCCGCGACATCATAAGCAGAATTTTCATCTGTCTGCGGCGACCTGGTGTCTGTCCACTCCCACCTCCAGCAGCCCATGCACTGGAGGCTCATTTTTTACCATAAAAAGGTTTCACCCGACCGCGTCGGGACCGGCTGAGCATTCAGAAGCAGGTGAGAGAAAGCCATTGCCTGGGGGTGCACGGGGAGCCCAGGACAACCTGGGGCCCCCAGAGTCCACTGGGGTGTATGCAGTGGGGGCAGTGTCCTGCAAGCCCCAGCCGCTCCCACCCCGGCCCCTGAGACCCCCAAACCTCCCAGGTGGGAGGTCAGGGACTCGCAGGGCACCACCCACACCAGGCCCTGGGAGCTGCACCCTGGGCTCTTTCTTTCAGCTGTGTCTTGCTTGGCCAGCGTGCAAAGGGCAGTGGTGAGACCTTTCCTGTAACCACAGGCCACGAGTGGGGATGGGTGTGGAGTGCACATGTAGACACTCAGCACTGCCCACACTGACGCACATGCGGGGATGGACAGTGGGCCAGTCCCGCCGCCAGGACGCTGAGTGTGATGGGTGCTTCCTGCTGGAGCCCGGCAGGGCGCAGCAGTGGCCCTGTCCTCCCCCCTCCAGCCTTGTCTGCTCCCCGCTGGGGGTGGCTGGACTGGAGCCCGCGACTGGGGGGTGAAGGGCCTGGGAGAAGCCCGGGCTCCACTCAGCTGCCCCCACCGCGGTCAGTCTCTCCACTTGTCTTTGGGCCTCAGTTTCCTGTTCTGTACCAGCTGCAGTTTCCGCAGTGACACTGTGGCAGTATGCGGGGGGTGCAAGGCCCTGGTCATCAGGAAAGTGGCAATCAGGATGCCGGGTCCCTGCTCCAACCCCGGGCTGCCTGCTGGGCTGTGATGAGGCTCCCTGGCTCATTCCTGCACCTCAGAACAACCCAATCAACCCCGTCCAGAAAACCACCGGAGCCTCCCGAGGCCAGAGAGGGAGAGGAGAAGCCGGAGCCCTGCGCGTTCCTGCAGTACTCGGGAGGCTGAGGCAGGAGGATCTGAGCACCCCAGCTGCCCTCACCTCGGTCGAATCCTTCTTTGCCACCACTCCCTGTGGGAGCCTTCAAGGCCACCCTGGGCTGCAGGTTCACAGCCAGCCTAAACTTCATAGTGAGGGCCTATGTCAGGAAACAAAAATTAAAATAATAAAGAACCTACAAGCAAAGTATTCCCGATGGGTCCTGACGTCCTGAGCCTGGTGCAGGCCCAGAACTGCAAATGGGCACCCAAAGACCCTAGAGCCCGCGCTGGCCGCGACCCCGGGGGGGCGGGGAGACAGCGCGGGCGCCGCCCAGCCCACCGGGGGAGGGGCAGCCCGCGCGTGGGAGCGCGCACGCCACGCCCAGCACGCACGACCCGGGGATGGCCGTGGGGCGAAGGCAGGGGCCCTGTATTCCAGGAGGTGGGGCGCGGTGCCGCCAGGTAGAGGTGAGGAGCTGCTCTTCCGTCCTGCGAACCACGCTGCTGCCCCGCCCGAGCCCAAGGCCGGGCTCACGGGAGCGGGCAGGCCCTGGCTGCTCCCCTCCATCCCCAGGACCCCGGCAGGCAACGGGGGAGCCCGAGCCTGTGACAGCCGTTCTCCAACGACCTCCTAAAAGCTCAGCTAGAACCCTGCAGGGCACGCCCACCTCCAGGGCTCCGCACCCAGGGTCTCTGGGCAGGGCCGCAGCCGCCGCGAGGCATCGGGGGCGCCTCCCCACTTCCTCCGCCCCTCCCCGCCCCATCCTCACCCAGCGCCCACTGGGTCGCCCGGAACAGTGCCAACTCCCCTGGCGGGGTGGGGGGGGCCGGCGGATCCTCCCAGAACCCTCTGCACCCCGGAGCTTCCCGAGGACCTCGCAGCTCCCTGGAGGGGCCCGGCCGCCCGGTACCCCAGACCCGCGGAGGCGGTGGGGGCTGGGAGGCCTGGCCAGGAGGGAGGTCCGCCCCTCCCCCGCCCCGCTCCGTGCGAAGCTGGGCTAATCCTGGCAATGACAAGGTTTAAAATTTAATTAGCAGGTCTGTGTTATGCAAAGTCTCCTCATTAAACTAAGTGTCCCATTAGTTAAATGCTGGGAGCGGGGTGGGGCCGGGCCCGCTGCGGAGACGGATCGCTCCGGGCTTCACAGGGCGGGGTCTGCCGTGGGATAGGGTCCTGCCCGCCCCGGCGACCTTCAGGGGGGGCACCCAGGGAGGGGCCGGCTGCGTGTGGGCTGCTGGGACCTCCTGGGCCCTCTGGAGCTGGGCCTGCCTCGGCCTCCTCCACTGCACCCTGCGCCCTCTGTGCTCCAGGGTCCAGCAGCCTGGTCCCTGCCCCCGGTCCAGGCGGTGAGGGGAGCAGCCGGCATGATTCATGTCTTTGTCCCAAGGGTGCCTCTCGGGACCTGGGAACGATTTGGGGCATTCTCTACCACCGGGTCCTCCGTGCCTTCACCCCGGGCCCCTCTAGGGAGCCCAGTGGAGCTGGGCCTATCCTGCCCCTGGGCCCCTGCAGTGCAGAGCCCAGAGGATCCAGGAGGCACCCACTCCTCAGCCAGGAGCCCCCTGCTCCTCTCTGGAACATTCCTGGCGGCCTCTGAGGGAACCCGGCACTGTGGGGACACTGTCCCTGGCCACCTTCCTGGCTCCCGCTGCAGCCCCTGTTGGTCCCTGGTGACTTGGGGCTCCTCAGTATCTAGAAATAGCGGCTCCGACCAGATGGGTCTCAGGTGGCATTGTCCCTCTGCCTCCTATAGGTCGCACTTCCACACAGCAGGGAGGTGGGGAAGGGACTGCTCCAGAGACACCCAGGGCAGCTCCAGGAGGCCCAGGTGCAGGACTCGGGACCCCAAGGGAGGTGGAAGCCCCTGTAACTCGGGCGGTCGTGGCCGGGGCAGAGTCTCCTGAACAATGGGTCCCACCTCAAGGTGGGGCAGAGTCCTGCAGGGTCAATGGACCCTGGCTGCGGAGGCCAAGGCAGGGCTGGGCGCCACGGCCCCCGTCTCGGGATGCCCAGTCCCCACACACAGGGTGCAGGGCCACACTCTTCGCATGGTGCTGCCAGCCGGGGGCACTGGTGGCCTGGGGAGCAGACTAGGCATCACCTGTGGGCAGGTGAGGTCCAAGCCAGGCCTCCTGGACACAGCCACCCCTTGCTGGCCTGTCCACCCTGTACCATCCCCGCAGCCCCATCCTCACCCCTGCACCTGGGCCTCTTTCTGGCCTTTCCTGCAGGGCTGGGGGCGGGGAGCTGCGCAAACCTGTGGGAGGTCAGGGTGAGCCCAGCTGGCAGCACCCTCCCAGCCCTGGTCCTTAGCAAGCTGCCCCTGGGGATTCGGTTTTTGCTTTTGTTTTAAGACAGGGTCTCATGGACTCCAGGCTGGCCTTGAACTAGAGGGGATTCTCCTGCCTCAGGCCTGCACCCCTATGCCTGGCTACACACACCCCCCATTTTAAGAACTGTGCCAGGCCAGGGAAGATGGGCCTGGAGTCTGGGGCAGCTGTGGGGATGGCCAGGGCCTTGCTGCCTCCTTCTCCCCATGCAGGAGACCTCGGTCGTTTCCAGGCCCCGTCCAGAGCCCAGGGCAGCCCATACCCGGGATAGCTTGTGACCTGAGAGTAGCTCTTCACTGAGGTGTGAGTGGACTCTGGTCCCCTGGAATGTCCAGGTGCAGGGTCTGGAGCACCTGCCAATTTGCTGACTCCTGATTTTATCTCTGTTAAAGAAACGCTGTCCACCTGAGTGGCGCACGCCTGCAGCCGCAGCACTCGGGAGGCTGAGGCAGGGAGTGCTGCAAGTTCCAGACCAGCCCAGCGTACACGGAGAGACCCTGTCTCAAAAAGCCAAAAAAACAAAACAACACAGTGGCCCATTCTGGTGGGGCAGCTTGTGATTCCATGAAATGTAGCCTTTACATCCATCTGTTGCCTTTGTAAACTACGTGGGAAGTTTGTTTATTTATTGATTTTTTTTTTTTTGAGACAAGGTCTGGTTGTGTAGCCCAGCCTTGAACTTTTGGAGACGCTCCTGCCTCAGCCTCCTGAGTGGTGGGAAGTCGGGGGGGGGGGATTTAGAAGGATCAAAGAGCAGAGGGGCCTGTTTATCCGGCTTCTCAGATCTCACTTGTGAGTTGTTTTCTTTGTTATGTTCAACAACTGAGGGTCAAGCGAGGGGAACCAAGCACTAAGCTTATGCATTTAAGGGCATTTGAGTTGTAAAAGTTCCTTAACATTGTTCTAAGAATATGCTAAGCTTCATAGTAATCACATTTGTAAATTAACTTTGAAAAGTTAATATTTCAGGCTGGAGATTTAGCTCAGAGGCACAAGTGCCTGCCCAGTGTGAGGTCATGAGTTCAATCCCAGTACCCCCCCCCCCAAAGTTAACATTTCAAACACCAAACTTTTTCATATAACCTTTTCTACATCCTGAGGATTGACCCCAGGGCCTTTTCACTGAGCTATATCTCCAGCCGCCACCCCCCACTTTTTGAGACAGTATTGCATTAAATTGCCCAGACTGGGCTCAAGCTAGCAATCCTGCCTCAGCCTCCCAGAGTGCTGAGGTGACGGGCAGGCCCCTCGTGAGGGCTCTGGATAATTAATATTAATGCAAGAATATAAAACCACAGAGCACTCAAGAGCCTAGAACACCAACATTTACCAGACTCGGTGTCCCTGCCCCTCGTTCTCCTCAGAGCCTCCAGCATGAGGGAGCACGGCTGCCCTCCGGGTCCCCCATTGTGGGCTGAGCTGTCCCTGAAAACCCAGGTCTCCGGTGTCACAGAGGACAGGTGTGGTGGCACCTGCAGCCCTGTTCTGGGAGGAAACGCTGGAGCCCAGGATACCCAGGAGCCTGTGGCCAGGCACAAGGTCACACTCCTGGCCACGCTGGCCGAGCCCAGCAAAGGTGTGGCCCTGAGGGTGCCAGGCCCTCGGGACAGCACAGCCCATCTGGTCCTGAGCAAAGTGGGGTTCCTGCTGGCGTCCCGGCACCCCGCTGTCCCCCAAGTTTTGCAGCCCCTGCCCATCAGCTCCCCTCAGCCCGCAGCCACCACCCCTGCCCCAGGCACTGCCAGCCTTGGAGGATGGGAAGTGGCCTCCCCAGGGCCCGGGGACCCTGCCCCAGCCTCCCAAATCCGACGATATTAGAAAGGATTTGTGTCCCCGATAAATAATGCAAAGTTGAATTACATCCACTCCGGCTTAAATTTTCATATTCCAATTTCTCATCTCCATAAAGAAATTCCATTCCCGCGCGGGCATGGAAGGCGCCTCCGCCAGCTGCCGGGGCTGCGCCTAATGAAATTACTCCCGCAGCGGTAGAGGCGGTGGCGGTGGGTGGCGCGGGGCTGGGCAGAGGTCAGAGGCCAGCTCAGGCACTTCCCTGTAATCACTTAGCTCGGCACATGTATCATGCAGGGCTGGGCCAGGTGGCCGAGATCCACGGGACGGCGGGACTGGGGAGCCTCTGCAGGGCACGGCAAGGGCACGGTGGGGAGACGGGACCCTGACACAAGCCAGGGGAGGTGGCCCATGAGCTGGGATCCCAGGGCCCTTGGTGAGATAGAGGGAGATGGGTGCTTCGTAGGGCGCGGCCGCTTTGGCTCCCCAAGGACCAGGCTGGCGCCTGCCTGCCCAAAAGATGCAGGTTGAGGGCTGCTGCAGCCCTGCAGCCGTGCTGGGGACGCTGAGCCTGATGGGCTCCTTAGAAGGATCTGTCCGCGTGGGGCAGGCTCCCCTGGCATCCCAGCCTTCGCAGGCCTTGACCACCGCCCCTCAGGCTGACACTGCCCCCACCGGGTGTGGGCAGCAGGAGGCCCTGCGTGGCAGGCTGACTGTCCTGTGTGTGTCTCCGCCTGCGCCCCTCTTTCCCTCCTCCCCCACAGCCCGGCTGGGCCCCCAGTTCGTCCCCACATTTCGATCGTTTCGGGCTGATAGAAGTTCAAGCTCCAGAGGTCTCGCTCTTTGACCCCCAAATAGGGTATGAATCTCAATCGAATAGACTGACACTCACGCTCACTCCCACGCCGGGCCGAGGCTGCAGAAATCAATGCAGAGTGCTGAGGACCCGCGATTTATAGAACTCCTGCCATTTTAATATTAGAATAAATGTTATATTGCACGGGGGGCTGCAGAAGGGGTCGCAAAGAAAATATTTCTTAGAGAGCCGTTTCTGTTGGAAAATGATGTGCGTGGATTTTATGGAGTCAAATTTATAGGCCTCATTTAGGCTTATAATTTAAAACTCCTGATGAGAAAGACATTAAGTAGAGTGCTGGGGGCGGGGCGCCAGACAAGTGGGTGGTCCTGGAGCCCAGGGGCTGTGGAAGGAGCTGAGGTGCTGGGTGGAGGCCAGGGCCCTGCAGGCGGCCCAGGACCGGGCTGCCTGGGCCCCAGGAGCACAGCCACCTGTAGGCATTCCTTGTGCACCTGGTAGGCACACACAGCATGCACACATCCATGCACACACGCCTGCTCACTGTGGCGTGCCCCTCTACCCTGCACCTGCACACACAGCCCTGTTGTGCGCACCATACACACACACACACACACGCACACATGCACGCATGCACACACGCTTGTGCACGAAGGCAGGCACACACACACACTCAGGTGCACATAGCTGCTCCCCGCTGGCCCCTCACCGCTTCCTCCTAGGTGATCTGAGACTGTCTTGCCGGGTCGAGTGTGGTTATTTAGCTCGCTTTGCACCCCGGCTCCTTGAGGGGGAGCTGGGATCGCAGGGACCCTGTTCTGTACAAAGAGACTCAGGCTAGGTGAGCTCCGATGCCACAATGAGAGGCAGCCGAACCACCGTGTGGAAGGACAGGCCAGGCATCCCACAGTGGGGCGGTGGGGAAGCCAGGAGCCCCTGCCCAGGGCCCGAAGGGTCTCCTTGGGGTGATGGACCTGTCCCACCAGCAAGTCCCTTCCACGGTCTGTCTTCCTCCCGGAGCAGACCAGGGCCACCTGTGGGACCTCAGCATCCCCCATGGCTGTAAGCACAACCCTTCCTCCAGGCCTCAGTTTCCCCAGTGCTAACTAGGGAGGCCTGGCCACCTGTCCTTTCTGTCTGGGAGCCTGGGGTCCCAGCTTAGACCTTGGAGGTCACTGACAAGAGACAGGAGTGGCCCCTGGACCCTGGGCCACCACACCCCTGTGCCCACCAGTGTAGCTATTCTCCATGTGTGAGAGGTAGGGGCCTGACCAGCAGGACGGCTGTGGATATGGGGGGGGGTGGCCAGGATGATTCTGTCCTCGGGGTCCTCATGGAGGAGGGGGCAGGCCCAAGATCGGGGGTAGCCTGACCCTCAGTCGCCAGCTCCTTCTGTGCTCTGTGACTGACTGTCCACCTGGCCCACCCCTGACCCTGCACCAGTGGCCAGCAGGGGCACCCACCCTTGTCGCAGTTCCCGGGAGACACCCATGCCACACCACAGAGCAGCCATGGCAGGGCTTCATGACTCTGGCACACGGCTTCTTCCTGCCCCAGGCCTGCCTGGTGGTCAGGGCTGACCGCCTGTCTGTTATGAGTTTTAGGTGTCTGCAGTGGCACGTGAAGGGACCCAGGACCCCAGGGCCAGGCTAGGAGTGACCGTGCCAAGACCCCAGCCCTGCTCGTGGTCGCCCGGACAGTCAGAGATGCAGCATCCATGGGAGCCAAGTGCAGGCCCAGGATAGTCACCGTGGTGACCACTGAGGAAAACGTGGCCACCACCACCCCTCCATTTCCTCTCTGCACCCTTTGGGGACAGTTGCCTGCTTCCAGGTAGGCCCTAGGTGTCCGGCCGCCTCACTGCTGTGGCTCTGCTCCACCGCTGCCCAGGTGCTGACCCAGTCCCCAGCTCTGGCCCTAACCACAGGCGTGGCATGGTGGCTGCGGAGGTACCCACCCTCTCCTGTGCGTCCTCCCTAAACTCTCCCTGCCACCTGGGCACCCACCCGCCTGTGTGGGACAGGTGCATTTCACATTTTCAACTTTATTAAAGGCGAGGCTGGAGCTGGGAAGGCCGCCTTCTCTCCCTGGTCAATTCTGCCCCTGATGGCGATAAATCTCCAGCCCTGTGATTTGTGGCTCTGAGCTCCCAATAAATTAAACCTTTCTCCACGGAAAGGTTGATGCTCCTGGCTGGGCTTTAGGTCACTGTGCTCCTCCAAACAAGCAGCTGAGAAAGAGATGCAGGGTTGGGCCCTGCTACCACCCCTGGGCCCCCTGCCCACAGCAAGTAGCCCCTGCTCGCTGGCAGTGGGGACGGCATGGCCGAGGGCAGAGGGGGCAGTGGGAAGACCAGCCCGACGCATCCTCAGAGCTCCAAAATCACCCAGCACTGAGAAAGCCTATCCTGCCCTTCCCCAGGGGCAGATGTCGATGGCCTCTGTGGGGTGGCCTTGGGTCCATGCCGGAAGTGACCTTCTAGGTACCATGTGCCATGTGTGTGGCGTCTATGGCTGGGTAGGCAGAGCCCCTGGGATTGGTGGCTGGGCTCCGTGGCTTCCCTATGGTGTCGACTCGACTCCAGGAACAGAAGAGCTGGTGACCCCGGCAGCCTCCTGGCTCTGAGTTGATGGGGTGCCAGGATAGCCTGGCCCAGGGCATGGCGTCACCCGGTGCCCTCTTGTTGGGACCCAGTTGGTCCCTCTTACACAGGTAGTGCCATTGGCAGGGATGACAGAGCTGCAACAGGGTTTCAGGGGTCACTCAGGACTTCAAGTCCAGCTCTGTCCACCCCGGGTGGCTGCAGACCCCATTGGGCACCTAAGGGGTGAGCCTGCATTTCCGAATGAGATTCATGGCCCTGGCTGACATTCGATCCAGGAAGGGTCTAGAAACTGGTCTACACAGCAGCAGTCTGCTGGCTGGCTCTGGAAACCGTGGCCCAGGAGCCAAAGTCAACACAGCTGAGCTCGGGTTTCCGGTGTGACAGGGTGGGGGTCCAGGGCCCACATTCCTGCCAGGCAGGGGCTTAGTCACTGGCACCGGAGACAAAGGCCCTCACCCATGCCCCGGTCGGGTTGCAGAGCCATTACGCTGATGAATCCGTCAGCTCCAAAGCTCTGGGGCTTTTTTGGCTGATTGCACTGGGGAGCCCCTCCCAGGGTCCCCCAGAAGTCCCATGCATTGATTCTCTGTGGTTGGGGTTGGGGTTGGGGAGGGGGGGGCCCATCCTGGGGCAGCTCAGGTGGGAGGGCCTTGGTGTGGGGAGGCTGGTCCAGGTCACACAGTGTGGAACCTTGGTCCCCAGGAAGGGAAGGGAGGCGCCTCCTCCAGCCTGGGGAGGGGCTGCCCAGCAGCGGGGAGGACATTCGGAGAGGCCCCCAGCTACATAGCACCCGTCCATACCATACTTTCCAGGCTGCAGCAGTGTTGAGCCGGCCTATTCAGTTCACCAAGTGCCACCAACTGTCATGAGGATGGGCCACCTGGTCCTGGTGGACCCATCTCAGGGTGCCCACTGAGTCACATCCAAAGAGATCATCTGATGGGGTTCGATCTCTGCTCTGGGTGCATCTCGTGGGGCACTGCCTGCTGAGCCCCCCACCAGACTCCTCTCAGGGAGAGCCTGCCCCCTGCAAGCCGGCTCGTGGAGGGCGAGGTAACACCAGCTGTCTTGATGACCACGTGGGCCCTGGACCTGGGACCCCGCCGGATCTCCCGGCTCCTGCACTGTGGGCTCCTGGCGCTGTCTCTGGCTGTGACCCCTGCGCCCAGCTCTTGCCGACCCTGCGATTTTGGGAACCCAGCAGGTGCACTGTGGCTGACCCGTGGGGCTCCCAGTGGCGCCTGTGTTGGCTCTGGTTGGTGCCCGGGCTGCTGTACCCAAGCAAGGGGACCTCAGGGGGCCGCTGCACAGAGGCAGAGGCTTCTGTGCGCACTGGGCCACTTGCTCACAGGCCAAGTCCAGCGTGGTCACTGGCCCCTGGCCCTGTGCAGCTGCACGGTCACTGCACGGTGGGAATCAGCTCACGCAGTGGCCGAGGGCAGGTGGGCACCCAGGCGATCCCGCTGTCTCCTGGGCTGTGACCCCCCAGCAGCCGGGTGCCCCTGGGTTGGAGACCTATGTATATGTGGGGGCACAAGGTCCCAGCCCTGTGTGACTGGGCAGGAGACTTGGTGCCAAGCCCGGCCCCAGCTCCATTGGGCAGGGAGGGGCGACCCTGCCATGGGCTCCTGGGGGCATCAAGTTGCAGGTGTGGAAATCCGGGAAGCCTGACAGGAAAGCCAGAGGCTTTGTTTGCTGTGGGGGGGTGGATTCCAGCCCCAAGCCACCCCCCTTCCTGCAACTCAATTTGTGCTTTTGTCTGGAGCCCTGGAGGGGGATTAGGGGTCTCTTTACAGCCCCCACTGGCCCAGGGGCAGGGGCTTCTCCCTCCAGGGCAGCAGGGCCCGGGGCCCCACGACCCAACTCACCACCATGGCAGCCAGCGGTAGCGTCCAAGGCCCTCCTGACCCCTCTGGGGGTGATAAATAAGCACCTCAGTAGACAGCAAGGAGGGAGCACCCAGGTGCTCAGGAAAGGCCCGCTCTGGATGGGAGGCATTTGTTTTAATTATTAAAAAATTCTTTTTGATGGTAGGGGAGGCTGGAGCCGGAGCCACCACATGCATCTGTGTGCCCAGCTCAGCTCCAACAACTTTTTGGCGCCAGGGGCTTTCCAAGGGGCCCAAACTGGGCTCAAATTTGAATCCTCCTGCCTCAGCCTCCCAGAGGGCCAGAATCACTGGCATGCACCCCACATCTGGTTTAAAAAAAAATTTTTTTTGAGAGAGGTGTTATGTCATCCAGGCTCAAATTCCTGGGCTCAGAAGATCCTCCCGCCTCAATTCCTGGGAGCCCGGGACTCCAGGTTGTGCCACACCTGGCCTGTAGGGACATTTAGATTGAGGCTTTGGTGCCCTAGTGGAGGCGCCAAGGTCCTGAGGCTGGAGGAGCCGGCCTGAGCCAGTGGGGGGGGGGGGGTTTCGTAGCGGGGAGCAGGGGGGACCTGCAGGGAGGAGGCAGAAAGTGCGGAGGGACCACTGCACTGGCACAGGGCAGGGGCTGGAGACAGAGGCGTGCAGGGGAGCGGGCTCCCCTCTGCTGCCCCCTGGCTGCCTCCCGGGGTGGGCGGCACCCAATCCACCCTCCGCAGCCTTCAGCCCAACCTGCGAGTCTGCAAACAGGTTCACCAAATTGTCAATTAAGTGAAAATCAATCTGGGTCATTCATCAAGGGCTGCTGGGGCAGAGCGCGGGTGCCATCGATCGGGCCCCGGGGAGCGATCGAGGCCAAGTGCAGCCCCGCCAGAGCCACACCAGGGCGGACGCCCGGATCCATCACCCAGCGGCCTGCCCGGAGGACAGGGTGAGGGTTGCGGTCCCTGGGGTGCGGCCGGCAGTGTGCCCAAGCCTTGGAGCCCCTTGCCCTCTGCCTTCCCTCAGGCTCCAGGGGGTTCACCACGGGGTCAGCGGTCACAGGGGGGACAGGAAGGACGGACAGGGAGCAGCCAGTCCCAGCCCAGCCCTGTCTGTCTGACCTCTGCCACTGCAGCACTGGCACTCTGACCCCTGTCCCTGTGACAACGCTGTCCTCCCCCACCCACACTCCTGACCCTGTGCCTGCCCCCGCTTTGGGTGGAATCCCCTTGAGACCCCCAGGGATACTGGCCTGGGAGGGTCTGGAAGGAAATGAACCACCCACCCTCCCCCGCCAACGACTCAGCCCAGCCTGGCCCTGCTGGGCCCTCCTGGCCCTCCTGCCCCTCCTGGCCCTCCTGGGCCCTCCTGGCCCCTCCTGGCCCCTCCTGGTGCTCCTGGCCCCTCCTAGCCCTCCTGGCCCCCAGGCTGTACAGCTAGCTGGAGTGAGGACCCCCAAGCTGATTGGACTTCTGAGGTGTGGCCCCTTTGGACACCAGGCTGACCAGGCCAGTCCTGTTGTCCCTGCCAGAGTGTTGGGGATGTGGGGGTCTCCAGCCCCTCTGGGCTCCGAGATGAGCGCCCTGGGCGGATGAAGACAGCACCCACTCCTGGCCACCCTCACACAGTCCATCCTGACCTGGGCTCGTCCCATGGGGCGTGGGGGCTGCAGGGCCCCTGACTGTCTGGTCACCCCTGACTGTCCAGTCACCTTCCAGGGTCAGTTCACGCCAGCCCAGACACTCTCACAGCTGCACCAAGGACAGGAAGTGGTGCCCAAGGGTACCCTGGGACACTATTTCCTCACTGTCCCCCCACGGGGAACGCAGTTGGCTTTGCTCTCAGTCATAAAGAACAGGGCACTGCTAAGCCAGCGTCACAGACGAGAGGGAGCCAGGAGGCCCAGGGCGGCCGTCCCGGGGGTCGGAAGCCCCACAGGCAGGGACCCGGGAGGACACACAGCCAGGGAATGCAGTGGACTGTGGGGAGGAGGGAGCACCCCAAGTCTGCCAGCTACCGCAGGCGGAGGCCCAGGGTCTCCCCTTGTGTGAGACCCGTGACCGTGAGCCCTGGGTGGCCGTGCTCAGAAAGCGGCTGCCCAGTGGGGGCCAAACTAGACCCCAGCCCGAGGGGTTCGACTGGGATGAAAACCTTAAATAAGGCCCCAGAGGTTCCGCGTCCTAGGAGTTCAACTCAAGAGCATTTCCAGGGGTTTAAAATACCCAGCGTCCCTCAGGGGACAAAGTCGGTGTCGGCGCCGTGTGTCAGAAAAGCAAAGGAGAGGCAGAGACCACGGAGAGAAAAGCATCTAGCACCCCAGACCCCGCCCAGGGGGCCCTGCAGCCCTGTCCACGTGTCAGTGACGGAGCAGAGACGTGAAGTCTGGAGCCCGAGTCCCAGGGATGGAAACTGCGCCCTGTGGAGTCAACCACAGAAGAAAAGGGGGCTCAGGAGCCCCCGCACCGGGGCCTGGCATTGATCCCCAGCTCTGCAAAAATAAAAATGAATAAAGATAGATAAATGCAACCGAGGGGAAAAGGACTGGTTACATATGAGCAGAGAAACTAAGAAAGCAAACTTCCCACCGGAACTGGGACTCGGGGCCGCCAGGCCATGGCAACTTCGGTAAGAAATAAAAAGCAAGGCAAACAAAAACTGTCTCTAGGGAGTGCTTTCAATTATAAAGTGATATAAAAACTCCCGGACATGTGGAAGCTGGAATAATTACTTGCTAGCAGAACTTCACGCAAAAATAAAATCAGTCCGGCATGGGGCACAGGCCTGTAATCCCAGCACTGGGGAGGCTGAGGCAGGAGGATCACTTAAACCCAGGCTATCAAGCCAGTCTGGGCACATACTTATTTCTTTTAAGTAAATAAGTAGGTGACTTGTATAATACAAGAACTATACCTTTCTTGACACAGAGTTTTTGGTTTTGTTTGGGTTTTCTTTTTCTTTTCTTTTTTTTTTTTTGAACCAGGGATTGTACTCACAACCTTGCGCTTGCCAGGCAGGTGCTTAGGCCACTGAGCTAAATCCCCAGACTGATTTTGTTTTTCTAAAACAGGGTCTCTTTACAGAGCCCAGGATGGCCTCAGATTTAAGGCAATCCTCCTGCCTCAGCCTCCCCAGTGCTGGGATTACAGGCCTGCGCCACGACACCTGGCTTGATAAAGCTTTTTTTTTAAGCAAAACCTTTAAAATCCTGAAGCAGAGTCAGAGACGAAGCCCTTGCCTATCAGATGGGTGAGGTCCTGGATTCACAGCACCGTAAGTAAAGTAAAACAATAATCATGGAGCTACACTGTGAGCCGGAACTACCTACTGCTGCCCCTGCAGTCCCGCCCGCCCCGCGCCTGCTCAGGGCCAGCCCTTCCCGCGAGCTGCACACTGCCAGACCACCCAGCCCCAGAGCCCGGGCACCCCGCCCCACGCCTGCAGGGACCAGAGTTGGGGGACCCGCACCCCGGGACCCACCACGCTGTGTGGACAGCCAGGCCTGGGTGCAGGGCGTGGACACTCAAGTGCCACGTGCCCTCCACCCAGCAGCCAGAGTTTCAGGAACAGATCCGAGTCGCGCTGGATCCCCATAAATCCCCCTCCCTGACACCCGCAAGGAAGAGCTGGCGACGGGTCCCCCACAAATTCCCACTGTGCATTGAAATGAAGTGCCAGGGCCACGCAGCATCAGTCAGTCTCGGTCTGTCTCACAGAATCAGCAGGGCGCTGCCTCGGCCTCCTGTCTACCCTGGATGCAACTCGGGGTGGCTCCTGGCTCCTCTTTTCTGTGTGTGGCTGTATCCAGGCTCAGGCCAACTGGGGACAGAAGGGTCACCAGACCCCTAAATCCCGCAGCCTCTGTGCACAGCACCCCTGCCCGCTCCGTGGCCTGGCACCGTCCTGCCTCAGCCTAGCCTTTGCTCGCCCCGGCCTGGGCCCCTCTGTGCCGGACTCTGGGGTTTCTTGCTCTGAGCTCTGGGGACTGGTTTGCTCACCCAGGCTCCTCCAAGGCCAGACATCAAGGCGGCATGCAGTGTAGACGTGGCACCGGTGCCCCGCGGCCAGCCCAGCTCCACCTCCCAGCTTCCTCAAGGCACCACGGCCGGGGCCTCTGCAGGGGGCAGCGGAGGGGGCTGGGGTCTCCAAGAGTCAGGGGCTCCTGAGGGACCCTCCCTGCTTCTCCAGAGCCAGCACAGGAGCCCCAGGGTCCCAGGGACACCTGGGTCCCATCGTGGGGGTGACCTAGGGGTCCCTGGTTGTCCTGATGGTGTACCTGCTTCCCAGCACGGGCACCCCTTCCCCTGTGCCGGGCCCTGGGCTCTGGGCCAGCTGAGGTCCTGAGCGGGGGACCATTCCTGCGGCACAAGGTGACCCAGGTGTCCCCAGATTCGTCCGTTGTTGGAGAAACAGAGCAGGCAGCGTTGCAGCTGACGCCAGTTCAGCCTGAGCGCCAGCCCTGAGTCCAAGAGCAGAAACCAAGCCCATGTCCGGAGACACCGCCACAGCACACTCAGCCCCTTGGGGGGCCGAGAGTCAAAGGAGGAACTGAGGTCCCCGAGCCCCAGGAAGGCAGGCGAGGCCATCTGCGCCCCACCCCAGCACACACATCTGCCCTGTAGCTGACCACAAACTCTGGGCAGAGTGGGGTCTCCACAGTATTGGGGAGCAGGCAGATCTGCCAAAGGGGGTCCAAGGAAACGTTTAGTCAATCGACAACCTGTGACAGCCCACCCCACTGTGCCTGCTTTTTGGGGACGACATAGGTTTCTGTGGCTGCTTTCTGACACATTTGGGGTGTGCTGGTGAAGCTGACATCAGACACCCCGAGAGGCTCTGTAGGCTGCTGGGGACCAGGAGAAAGCTGGCACGGTGGCCTCAGAGCCTGTAGTGACACAGCGTGGAGTCACCACGGCTCAGCTCCAGAGCCGGAGACTCGCAGTGTAGACGGGGGTGTCCCCTCCCTCCCGTGCGTGGGGTGCACGGGGCGGGGGGTGGTACCTCATGCCGGCTCGGGGAGAGCGAGAACACGAGACTGAGAGGGAATCAAAAGCAAATTATTTTCGGGATTATGGCTCTCGAGCCCTGGCGCGGTCTCACCCATTTTTCATAGCAGACAAAAACATTTTCCAGGGGATCAATTTCGCCTGCAGAAGTCGCCTTCTTTCAGCCCACAATCCATCATATTTCCCCATTTGCAATTTCTTGGTGTCTGAGTGTTTTAAGTTCCCGATGAATTATTTTACAAAGCTTTCTTTCCCCTCGCGGTGAGTTGGCTGGGCCCTGCCTGAGGGCCTGACACCACGAGGGCGCTGGCGGCGGGGGTCCTCTCTCTCCCCCGTCTCTCTGCAGCAGTCGCCTCTGTCCGGCAGGGACCGAGCTGGGACCCGGGCCTGGCCGAGGGGCGCGGCCTGGAAAGTCCGCGGGAGATTTATTCCACGGCGGCTGGCAGCCTCGCACACATCCTTCAAGCGCCCCGTGTGTAAAATCGCAGGCCTGGTGATTGGTGTGTCACAGTGATTTGTGGTGCCCCCCCCCAGGTAATGGGGAGCCAGGGGGCCGGGAGAGGCCGCTGGACAGATTGCAGCGCGAGGCGGGCGGGGCGGGAAGCCCTGAGATTTATCGACCTCCGCTTGCTGAGGTCGCTTCAGCGCTTTTAATCTGGCTACTCTGCTGTCACCAGGAGGACGCCCCTGGCTCCCTGGGGCCCAGTGGTGCTGAGGCTCAGAGCTGGGCACCTCTGCCCGGCCATCTGTCGACAGGGCGGGGGTGCCCTCAGCACCCCGACTGTAGAATGAAGCAACCTTGACTTTTGGGAGCCACCGTGCATGCAGGGCAGGGCCCGGCACACAGAGCGCACCCCAGAGAAGGCCAGGAAGTGGAGTGAGGTCGGCACCCCCTCTCGTCACCCAGCCCCAGCCCCCACTCTCCTGCTCAGATCCAGAGGGCACCCTCGGGCCCCCCAGCCCAACCCACACAGGGGCCCCTGCCCCCCACCTCTTAAAAGGATTCTGCTGGTTCCCAGAAGTGCAAGAGCTGATATCACACAGGGCTGGGGACACACGACACAGTCTGAATGGCCAGGTCAGCTACGAGGGGCTCTGAGCTGTGGCCACTCACAAATGAGGGTGGACACTGCCGAGGGGCACAGTGGCTCACAGCCCCACATCCTGGGGCCCCAGGTACCAGACCCAGAAGTGGGCCAGCTGGCGGGGGAGACAGCCTGTGGGGCCACTTTGTGCAGAGCAGGGGAGGCGGGAAGGGGTCCATCAGGGGCTCCCTGAGGACACTTGTGCCTCAGCCACCCTGCTGTGGCCAGGGGACCCCTACATTCTCGCCTGGCTCCCCAGGAGTATAGATGAGCCCTGGTCCCGGGGCACAGGACAGTGCAGGTCCACTCTGCCCCAGGCCGAGAGGCTCCCTCTGCTGGCACCTGCCTGGCCCTCCCTGTGGGCTTCCTGCATTCGAGCCCTGCCTGAGACCCTGTTTCCGAGGTCGGGGCCGTGGTGGCTGTGGCCTGAGCCCTGTGGCGGTACTGGGTCAGCCTTGGCTGGCCGGGATGGGCCAGGCAACACTGTGGCTCCTTCCTGATCCCCAGCTCCTGCCAGGGGTGGGGAGCACTGGAGGCTCCAGGTGAGTTTGGGGGTGGCTCAGTCCCCAGGCTCTCTGGGTGACATGGGGACTGTGACACCTGGCGCCACCACTTTCACAGAACACAGGTGGCCAGAAAGTCAGAAAGAACTGGAACTGGACCTGGCAGCAGGGCCTGGGGAGGAGGTGACCATGTGCAGGCACCCGGTCACCCCTGCGAGGGCCACCTTGAGGCCACAGTGCGGGGCACATCGCCAGCCCGCACCAGGAAATCCAATTCCCTCTGCGCCCTCCGTATGCACAGCTTTAATCAGTGCGGCCGCCCCACCTCCGTGGCCACGGCCTCCTCAGCATGCAAATGTGACACCTCACCAGAGGGTCAGCAGGATTGACTCTGCCCTGTCTGACCAGGGCCTGAAATTAAAAGGGAGGCGGGTTACTGGGCTGCCCCTGGGCTCCCCACGGCCATGCCCTTTGCTTCAGACCCCTCCCCGCTGCCTCCTGACCTTGAGAACTTCCAGAGGACACAGCAGGGCTGGAGGTACCTTCTGGACCCACTGGGTCCTGTGGCCTTGAAGGGTCCAGCTCTGCCCCCTGCACATACACGCTGGGGCCCCAGGCTCCTGCTCAGACTGGCTACAGGGTGGGACCCCAGATCCTGACACCCCCAGGCTGAGGCCCTGCAGGTGGTCCCTTCTCCCTCTTGCTGGGTGGGGTCTACATGAACCCCTGAAACCCAGCTGTCTAGGTCACTTGTCATTTGTCCAGGGACTCTGGCACTCTAGTCCCCCATGGTCCAGGGGGTTTAGGGAGTGAGAGAGGCCCACAGAAGCCTAAGAAGAGCCCAGAATGGGGGTTTAGGCTGGGGTCCTCCTGCCCGAGCTGCCCCCCCAGTGCCAGCCCCAACCTGGGGACATGGGTGGTGACCCAAGCCATGAGGGCTTACCCAGAGCAATGGCCTCACCTGGGGCAGAAGTGCCAGGGACAGGGACCCCCAAGGATACAGCCAGCCTCTCCCAGAAGTCACTGGGGTCACAGGGGCAGGACAGGTCAGGCCACCCTGGGGCCCTAGCTGGCAGGTCACAGGACCTGCCCCATGATGAGCAGTGGATGGTGCTGGGGCCTGAATGGGGGACACTCGTCCCAGCAGAGGAAAGAGCCAGTCCCCGAGCGGCCCAGGGACCCAGTCACAAGCCCGGCTCTATCCCAGAGCACACAGCTCTGGCGCCTCCCGTCCCAGGGTCCCAGGGTCCCAGGGCTCTGGCTCCAACAGCTACCTGCTCCCCGATGGCCAACAGCCAGCACCCAGGCCGCCCCCACCTGGATGGTGTCCTCGGCCCTCCTCCCTTCTGCTGCTGGCCTGTCCTTTTTGCCCAGTGCAGGCTTGGCATGGGCCCACCCCCTCTCCTCCAGGGACTCAGAGCCCCTGCTCATGGGGGAAGTGCCCAAGGTCCCTCCATGGGGCAGCTGGATGCAGGGTTGTGCCTGGGGGTCCCAGGTACCCTGGAGGGTGTGGGAAGGAAGCCCCTCCCCCGCCCTGGACTTGAGGCTGGGGTGTTAATTATGACCCCAGATTCTTACCCTGATTAAACTGATTCATTCCAAACAATCAGGGCTGCGCTGGGTAATAGATTGAATCGGCCAGGCCGCACACACGTGGGGGGTCAGAACTGGCAGGTTCTTGGTGTAATACACTTAATTCTGAAATAAATCACTGTTTGGATTCACGCTGGTGCAGGCAGGGCCTGCCCTGCCCAGGGGACACCCACTGCGGTGGCAGGGGGAGGGGGATCCCTGCTTTTCAGCCAGGTCCTTCCTTCCTTCCTTCCTTCCTTCCTTCCTTCCTTCCTTCCTTCCAGGAGGGGAGAAGCGGGTAGAGGAGCCAGAACAGAATGGCTCCAGGGGGTGGCAGGGCCGAAGCCACATCCTGGGACCTGAGGAAGCACAGAACTGGAGTCAGGGCTGCCATTCCAGGAAATTCAGGGACCAAGGAGCCCTGCTGGTGACGTCAGCGCTGGGGGCTGGGGGTGCTCCCCATCTCTGCCCGCTTTGGCAGCCCCACCCCAGGCCTGGGTGCAAGGTGCCTGCTGCTGCCCACCCTGAGACTGGGCGAGGCCCTGTGTGCTCCCCACAACCCCATCTAATGGAGGCCACTGTCCAGGGGTGGCCTCGCTGGAGCACCCTGAGGACACGCTGTGAGCTGTGCGCCTGGCAAAGGTCACCCATACTGGGCATTGCAAAGCGAGGCGTGGCCTCAAAGCCTGGGCTGTCCCACAACGGCTTCCTGGCTGGGCGAGGTCCCTGCCCTCCGGGGCATCAGTGTTGAGAGACAGGACACAACAGTGACAGGGGAAGGAGCCCGCAGGAGGCTACAGCAGCCATCTGGGACTCCAAGAGTAAAAGAGCAGTTCAGGGGGCCGTCCCTGGGACCCCGATTATGCAGCCCTTTGTGCCTTGCAGTGGAATCCCTGAGCCAGGCGGGGTTCCCCTGTGAGTCCAGGGCCCCCAGGGAGAGCGACAGGAGGAGGGGCGTCCCCATCCGCATGCCCAGCTCCAGTTACAGCGTGGGCTGCCGTCTGCTGCCCTGGTGGCCCAGCCTCCTGCATAATTCAGGCCACTTGGAGAGGCTGGGATGGCTGATCCGGTGTCCTGACACCAGACACTTGCTGTAGGGACACGTGTCCTTTGGCCCTTCCTCCTCAGCTGCCTGCCACAGGCGGAGCACAGCGTGGGTGGTCTCCAGGCCGGCTGCGCACCATGGGGCCCAGACAGCCACCCTTCCACTTCTGAGGCTCTGGGGTGGCCCCCGGGTGCTGGTGTCCATGGCCTGGATGGGGTCACCACACCCAGTCCAGAGCCAGGGAAGGTCTGGCCACTGGGGGCTGGCATGGGCCGAGCAGCAAGTGGCCCATGGTGACAGCTTAGAGTGGGACTCCTGGGGCACCTGGGGGCAGCTATGCCTTGGCCCCCACTGGCCTCAGTCTGCAGGCCCAGCACCCTGCGGCGCCCACCATGCCCACAGAAGCTGGGGCAGTGGGGCCCCTCTCCCCAGGCCTGCTGGAGGTCCTGGGACCCCAGAAGCATCTGTGTGCTGTCCCCAGGGAGGGAGCCAAGCTGAGGCTGACCCCAAGCCTGTCACTGGCCAGGCCTAAAGCTCACAGACTGATGGAAAGGTCTGGAGTGGTCTCAGGGGAGCACCCAGGCAGAGGGAGGGACGTCAGGCAGGGCAAGCCTCTCCTCAGTCTGCTCCTCACACACGCGTAGGCTGGGAGGGCATGCAGGGGCCTCTGGCGCGGTGCGGGATCTGCCCTGGCCCTGCCCTGGGGGACCAGGCCAGCTGCCCCCACCCGCCCTGGCACCTGCAGACCAGGTAACCCGACCGCTCCAGTGCTCCCGGGCACTGCCTTTTCAGAAAAGTGGGAGCTCTCTGCCCTCAATAATTGATAGCTGCACTCCACAATGGGCCGGGGAACATCTGGCAGGTGGGGAGGCCTCACCCACCTGGCAGCCCCAGGACCCCACCGGGGGGCAGAGGGAGACACCTGCAGGAACGGGGTCCCAGCAGCACATGCCCATGGGAGCACACTTGCACTCACACACAGTCTGC
Organism: Hydrochoerus hydrochaeris; assembly: GCA_004027455.1. NCBI lineage: Eukaryota > Metazoa > Chordata > Mammalia > Rodentia > Hydrochaeridae > Hydrochoerus > Hydrochoerus hydrochaeris. Next base: position 41,745 of record PVLA01003284.1, on the reverse strand, counting down.
AGTGCACGCGTGGTTTGCACACAGCAGGCTGTGCACATGTACGCCTTACACACTGACACGCAGACTTCAAGCCTGACCGAACACCACACAGGCCACGGATGCATGTGTGCGTGTAGGCCTTTCCGGAAGGTGACCCTGGGGTCCTCAGGGCTGCTTCCGGCGCTGGCAGGACCCCACCTTGGGGACCGGGAGGGGGGGCATGCCAGGTTGCACACCCAGCTATAGAAGCTGCGACTCTCTCTGGGGGCCTTACAGCTGTGGGAGGTGTCCACAGGCCTGGCCAGGAGAGATAGCCAGATCCCTGGGGCTCTGGGGACACATGTTCTCCCTGAGGCCCAGTTGGAGCTGAGGCCTCATGCCGAGCTCCATACACAGTGTAGAAAGAATGCCAGGCACCCCACAAAGGCTGACTATGTCCCGGAGGGGAACTGACGCTTGATCTGAGCCACAGGGCTGTCCAGAAGATGGGACAGCTGGGATGTCCAGAGGATGGGCTGGGATGGGAAGTGGGGTAAAACAGACCGGCAGGACCCACCCTGCAGCACTTGGGGCTCCTGGGAGGGGACTGCACCCCTCAGACATCCAGCACCGCCTTGCCCAGCTTCTGACAGCTCTGAGCTGGTCACGCTGGACCCAGAGGGCAGCCTCAGCACCTTCCCCAGGGACTGGGGTGAGCAGTGGCTGGGACCCCCCCATGGCCCTCCCTACTGTGGCTCAGCTCTGGAGCCAGGTCAGTGCCTCTGGGCCTCAACTGGCGGCCGATGGGCCTGGCCCATGTGCTCTGGAGCACAGGACATCTTGCTGGTCCTTCACCCACCGAGGTGTTCCTGCCGGAGGTGGAGGGAGGCTGCTGTCCCCTCCCTGCCCTGGCTGCCCTCCTTCTCCCCGCTCCCCTGTGCTATCCCTGGTATCCCCACCCCATCCTAAGTCCTGGAGGGACCTGGTCCAGATCTCTTGGAAGAGGCAGCTGAGACTTCTCATGCAGGGCCCTGCCTCAGTTTCCCCTTTTACAAGATGGCCTGGCATCTCAGCCTCCCCAGCACTTGCAGATCAAAAAGGCAGCTGGGCCCCAAGCAGGGCCTCAGGGGCTGTAGGGCCCTAACCATCTGGTCACCCAGGGGTCCTTGGCCAACCAGGCTGGGGTCTCCCCACTCGGTGTGCCCCAAGCTTCAGCATCTGTACCCACACACAGCTGGGGTTCCCAGGGGCACAGTTGATCGCTCACCTCAGGGTCACCCAGGCTGGTCCAGCTTGGCTGAGCGAGCCTCTGAGCCAGGGCCTCCGCCGCCTGGTCAGGCCATGGCCACCTCGGTGCCCCCAGCTGCTCCAGAGCCCCCCGGGGGTGGGGGACATAGAGCAGCAGACGGACAATGTGCTCTACATTCCCCACTTTTACAGCCTCCCAAACGTCCCCCCCATCATCTCCCCGTGCAGGCATACCCCGCCCTACCCAAAGCCCCCTGTGCCCCCGAGGGGACGTCAGGCCGCGAGTGGCAGTGGAGCCCAGCACCCCAGGGGCGGTCCCTCTGGCCCACGGAATAGTCATTCCAGCCCTTGTGCATTGATCTCCCAGAGTTTTTAAAGGAAATTTTATTTGCTTGGGGTTTCTAGTCATTAACTTAAACCAGTAAACAGAGCAAACCGATAGGCCCAGGGCCCCACACAGCCAGGCCCGTTAGAATGGAAAGCGGGGCGGGGGGCTGGCCTGGGCCAGTGGGGCACTCCTGGCTGAACCCAGAGTCCCGGGAAGCGCTGTAGACAGATCCAGCACGGGCTGCTGTCGAGGGGCAGCAGGAGCCCTGTTTGGTGCCCCTAGTGCCCCACCCTGGGTGCCTGTCTGCTTGGCACCTCCCTGGTGTCCCCTGAGGGGTGGTGGGGTCATCCCGACCTCAAGCTCTTGAAGTGTGGGGTGAGAAGCAGGGACAATGAGTGGCCACCACACACGCGGGGACACAGGGCACTGAGGGTCTGTGCCAGGGAGGCCGGGCTTGTCGAGGAGGAGGAAGTCACCTCAGGCTCGGCCAGTGGGGCCTGGCCGGAGAGGACAGGGAGGGCCAGGCACCGCTGTGTGTTGCCGTTTCTTCTTCGCGTCCTGGGGACTGAACCAGGCCCGGCTCCTGCTAAGCGAGTGCTGAGTTACACCCCCAAACTCTCAAAATTGTTAGCATGTTGGTTCGGGGTCTCACTGTGTCCCCCGGGCTGTTTTCAGACCTCTAACCCTCCTGCCCCAGCCCCTCCACCACCACAGCCAGCAGCCTCGATTTGGGGTGAAACCCTGATTAAGAGGTAGGGCGGGGCGGCGCAGGGCAGAGCACCTGCCGGGCGTGGGTGGCACTCAGCACTGAAAATTCAAAAAGCAACTGGGGACGCGATCACACCCCATGCGAGCCACGCGGGTAAAGTGCACAACTCCCTAGGCACGTGCACCTGCTTTGAGACGCTTTCATCCCTGAAGAGAATCCCCAGTAGGGCGCAGTGGTACACACCTGCAGTCCCAGCTACTTGGAAGGCTGAGGCAGGAAGGTCAAAGGTGTGAAGTCAGCCTGAGCAACTTGGTGAGACTGGGTCTTGGAATGAATGCAGCAAGGACTGGAGATACAGCTGTGGTAGAGCACTGGCTTAGGCAATGTGAGCCTCTGGGTTTAATTCCCAGTGCTGCAGAAAGAAATAAGGAGGGAGGGGAAGAATAACCCCAGCACTCTGGGAGGCTGAGGCAGGAAGATAGCCAGTTCAAGCCAGGCTTGGCAATTTGACATGGCTCTGCCTCAAAAATAAGAAAGAAAAGAAAGAAGAAAGGCGGAAGGCTGGGGATTAGCTCAGTGTGAAGGGGCCCTGGGTACCCCAGAAATAAGGAAGAAGGGAGAGAAGAGGGGGGAGAGAGAGGGAAGGAAGAGGAGAGCGCCTGATCCCTGCTGTAAGGTGGAGGAGCCTTCAGCTGGTGGCACAAGGGCTGCAGGTGCCCATGCAAGGTCCCCAAGCCATCAGGGACCGGGCCGGGGACAGAGGGGCTGCGTCTCTGTGAGGTGAACTCTGCCAGCCCCTCATGTGTGAAGGATCCGTTTTCGGTGCTGGTTTGCCTTGGTCCCGGGACTGCCGGCTCCTTGGCCCTCATCCTGGGGGGTGTGTTGCTGGCACTGGTGAGGTGTCGTGGGAGGGGCCGGTGGACCAAGGCTGCCGCCTGCCCTGCCCAGTGCCCGCAGGGACCCTCTGCCAGGACAACTCCACAGAGGCAGCATGCGGCATGGGACCTCGTGCCTGGCTTTGTCACCATGGTCCAGCCACGGTCCCGAGGGAGTCGGCGCTTTGGCCTTAACGAGGCAGTTGTTTGTCCTTCTGTCTCTCGACCCAAACCCTAGCCCTAGCCCTGACCTTCCAGGGGAGTGGGGGTGGCTTCCCCAGCACTCCTCACCCTCTGAGGATGAATCTGCGCTTCTGGAAGCTGCTCCAGGTCTGCCTAGGAGGCCCTAGGGCCCCCGGGGGGGTCCCTGGCTCTGAGCGCCTTGGTAGGAAAGAGTGCGTCCAGGGCCCCCCAGCCATCAGGAATGGGGTGTCCTGCCCACAAAGCCCTCCCAGTGCCGTTACTGCAGGTGACTGGGGACCTCTACTCCTGTGCTGTTTCTAAGAGACACAGGGTCCAACGTGTCCACTGCTTCCCGGGCCACTGCCGTGCCGCGGAGCTGGGGCCCTGGCTGGAGCATGGCAGCCAGCTTGGCTGGGCCCCTGCCCTCAGCCGAGGCTCCCTTGTCCCCAAGGCAGCTGGACAGACTCACACTTCTAGAAAATAAGCCTCTGTCAATTATGTAATCCTGGGAGGCTGAGGCAGGACTGCTGCAAGCTCAAGGCCAGCCCAGGCTCAAAACGAACAAATGAAGAAAAACAATAAGCGGGAAAGCAGATTTCCCACCGTTCTCCCCGTTCCTGCCTGAGCCCACAGAGGCAGGGCCCGGGTCACCATCCTCCTGGGGGCGACTGTGGGGGCCTGCAGCACCCCCAGCCTACTGCGGCTGGGCAGCCTTGCCCACTGGGTGCCCTGCTCAGAGCCAAGTGGTGGCCACAGCGGGACGGCAGACCCCACCGGCACGGGCAGCTCCTCCTTCTGCTGCGGGGTTCAGAAGCTCCTGCCATAGGGATGTTTGGCTCTTGAATCCCACGGAAAATTAAATCAATTACCCAGTCTAATAAAGAACTCCAGGTTTTTAATTAAACTAAGCTTAATTAAATGGCAGGAGCGCAACGCTGTCGATGTGCTGATCGGGCCCTGGGGGCCGCAGTGCTGAGCGGACCGCTGCCGGCTGCCTGCCGGGATCAATGGGCCGCCAGCCCGCAGGTGCAGCCGGCTGCCGCACCTGCCGGGGCTGGGACCCAGGGAGGGAGACGGGGGAGAGGTTCCCAAGCGTCCCCTCTTTGTGCCCACCCTCCACCCGGCCCCAAGTGCCAGCTGAGCGGGTGACAGGCCATGGGGGACCGGGCTGCAGAGGGCATGTGATGAGGAGCTGGGGCCGTAGGGTGGGGTTTGCTCAGAGCTGGGCAGTGAGGAGGCCTGGGGGTCCCGGTCACTATAGGAGGTGGGCTGGGGACTCTGAGTGGCCTCCCGGGAGCAGCACTGGCCTGGAGTGCGAGGGTGCGTGGCATGGACACGGGGGTGGGGGGGCCCAGGTTGAGGTGAGAGCCCTGCGGCCCAACCTCCTCCCTACCCCCAGGGACGGTGCGTCTGTCCCCGTGGGTCCCTGCTCCACCCCACCCACCCCTGAAGTCCCCAGAAGCCCCGGGCACCCTTGCTGCCCACAGCAGGGCCGAGGCTCCCAGGTCTGCCGGCCAGGCCCCGCTGGCCTCCTCCCCTGCCCTGCACCCAGCCGGGCCCCGCTGGCCTCTCCCCTGCCCCACACCCAGCTCCAGCGTGCCACCCAGCCTGATGGATGTGCAGCCAGGGCAGGAAGAGGGAAGACGGCCGGAGGAGCATCCCGCCCCTCGCAAGAACCAAATGCATAATAAAAAAACAGAACCTTTGCCTCGACTGTCTGATGTATATTTATTTCATAACATGCAGAATTAATAAGATGCTGAGTTTAAGGCTACCATGGCAACCGAGTACAGGCAAGCTTGTCCCAGCAAACAGATGAATTCATAAATAACCCAAGGTGCCGATGCCACCGACCAGGAGCTCTGCCACCCCTGCTGCCCATGTTGGGCCCCATGTGCCCGGTTCTGGGCAAGGGCCACCCTGGCTTGGGTGGCACTGGAGCTCTGCTTGGCTGCTGTGGCTGTGGCCCTGCCCCTGGCTGGGAGGCCTGGGCCTCTGAACCGACCACACTGGAGACCCTGCCAGCCATGTCCCCATGGGCCCTGGGCCTGCAGATAAATGGCCATAGGGGCAGGGGGTGACTCACATGGGTCCCGGCGTCCTGTGCCCTGATGACCCCAGATCTGGCCACTTCCTGCCTGGAGAGGTAGTGGTGTCTGTGTCCAAGGCACTGGCTCCTCTGGCCAGAGTCTCTGGCCCTGAGTTTGGGGACCACACAGCAGGGGGCAGCTACATGAGCCCTGCCACAGCCCCCCGGGACACACCTGGCCCTCTCAGGCCACCGTGGGCCCCCAGCTCCCTCTGGGAATCTCCCTGAACTCTGCATCTGACCACAGCAACCCAGCACAGCTGCGCTGGCCACATGCAGGGCATGGCTGAGCTATGAGGCAGCCCCGTGCGTGGGCAGTTGCCTGTCCTGCGGGCATGAGCCCGAGTCTCCCTGCTGGGACGATGTGAACCACTGCCAACCTGGCCAGAGGCCCGGGAGAACCCAACTTTCAAACCACCAGCGAGGTGCCACCACCCGAGTGGCCCTTGAGGTTCCCGGGGTGAAGGAGCGGAAAGGCTGAGAAACTAAAGAGACCGAGCTGGGGCCAGGCGGCGCCCTGACCCTCCTGGTGGGAGAGGAGCTGCTGGCCCGGGTAGCACCTCTATTTCTCCACTCAGGAGAATGGCGGCGGCTTCAGCCCCGCTGCCCAGCAGCCCACGGCGTGGACCACCCAGGGGCTGGGTGTCTGCTGGGCTGTGGCAAGTTCTTCACCTGGCTGGCCCAGGCGCTCAGTTTTGGGGATGGCCACGCCCTGGCCATGACGCAGCCTTGCACGTGTGGTCAGTTTCCAGCTTCAGCAGCTCCCAACAGCCAGGCATAGCGGTGCACACCTATAATCCCAGCACTGGGGAGGCTGAGGCAGGCAGATTGCTGTGAAATTTAGGCCAGCCTGGGCAACACAGTGAGTTTGAGGCCAGCCTGAGCAGCATAGTGAGATTCTGTCTCAACTCCCCCAAAAAGGGAAACTGAGGGACTGAACAGGGGAGATGGAAGTTTTTAGGGTAATGGAACTAATTTATAGGGCATCAACACAAGGGAAACTCTTTCCTATCCATTTGCCAACAGAATGTGCAGGTGCGGTGATGCACACTGGAACTTTATTTACTAGGGAGGCTGAGGCAGGAGGGAGGCACGTTCGAGGGTGGCTTGGGAAACAGTGAGATCCTACCTCAAAGTAAAACAAATGAGCCAGGCACGTTGGATGAGGCTGAGGCAGGAGGATCCCAAGTTCAGTTCAGCCTGGGCAATTTGGTGATTTAGCAAGAACTCTGTCTCAGAATAAAAATAGAAAAAAAGGTCAGGGATGTAGCTCTGTGAGAAGGCCCAGGGTTTAATGCCCAGTACTGTGAGAAATTAAAAAAAGATTAAAAAAAATAAAAAGGACATTGCTTGTCACTCCCGGGTTCAATTCCAGTGGTCAGCAGTGAGAGGGAAGCCGGACCCAAACTTCAGGCCTCGAGGGGTCATCCTGCAAGAAGGGAGCTAACACGGATCCAAAAAGGAAGCCCCCCCTCTAGTTCAAGGGAGTGACTTTGGCATTACTATCACTGAAATCTTTTTGTAGGAATCATCTCCTTCTGAACCCCCAGACTCATCAAAACTATCTTTCCAGGAACCCCCAGGCCTCCAGGGCTACCCCAAGCTGAAGAACCCCCTGCACAGAAGACATAGGGGCCCAGGCAGGCTGGGCAGGGCTGCCTTCGGAGGAAGAGGACCAGGCCTGGACCAGGCCACAGGCCAACACGGAGGTGCAGACCACGTGCCCAAGTGGCCCTGTGCCCCCAGCTCCTCACTGTGTGCCCTCTGCAGCCCGGTCCTCCATGGCCTGTCACCTCCTCAGCTGGCACCTGAGGCTGGGAAGAGAGTGGTCACAGAGAGGGGACGCTTGGGAAAGACTCTGCCCAATTTCCCTCCCTGGGTCCCAGCCCCGGCAGCCTCAGTGGCCCGGGCCCCTTCCTTCCTGACCTTGAGTGAGCGAGAAGGGGGCTGGAGATTTAGCTCAGAGGCATAAGCACCTGCCTTGCAAGCACACTGTCCTGAGTTTGATCCCCAGCACCAATTAAAAAAAAAAAGTGAGTGAGGAGGAAACTAGGGTGGTGGCCAGTGCAGCCTGTCCAGGGCTCGGCAGGGAGTGCCAGGAGGCTCAGTGTGCACAGGGACAGCCCCTGGGCCGGTTCTGTGCTGGGGTCTCAGGGCACTGGTTTGCTCCGGGTCTGGGCCAGAAGCAGCTGGGAATATTGGCAAGTGTCAGCAGACAGCACCTGTGGGCTGGCGGCCCATCAGTCCTGGCAGGCGAACAGTGGGTCCTGCTCAGTGCTCCAGGCCCCTTGGGAGACCCTTACACCCACAGCCCCCACCAGCCAGGAGTTTCTGCAGAGAGGTGCCCCAAAGCCCACAGCTGGGCTGCTGCCCACCTCCACCCGCCGGCACTTGGCCTCCTCTCCGGGCTGTGGGCCTGCGTCCTGAGGTGCCGTCCTGCGCCCGCGCCCGCGCCCGTCCCAGCCCTAGCTGCACCAGGCCTCAGCCCTCGCCTCCTGGGGAGCGCGTCCCTGCACCGCGCTGTGTCCGCTGTGTCCAAGGCCGAGCGCGCGAGGTCCCCGGGACTGTGTGCCCCGCCCCGCCGCGAGTGTGGTCCCTGCAGGTCAGAGGGCAGGGAGGGACCTTGCCACCCCACAGCCCTGCGTCCTCACCCTCACCCCCACCCGTGCCCCTGCGGGAGGAGCGAGGGTCGGGAGAAGCGCGCCGCCGCCCCCTGGTGCCGCCAGCGGGGAGCACCTACAGCCGCAGCTGCGCGCACCCCACTCCTGCCGCTTCCAGCCCCGAGCGGGGCACGGGGCAGCGGGGAGCAGCAGGGAGAGGGGAGCCGATCCCCGGGCGAACGAGAGGCCGCGCGCGGGGCGGGGTACGGAATCTCGTCCACGCGCACAACCGGGCGCACCAGCCCCGGGCCCGCCCCGAAACGCGCCAGGAAGCGCGGGCCTCACGCGGCCGTTCCGGGGTCGCCGAGGCGCAGGTGCACGGGAGCAGCCGGGTGAGCCCGAGGGCGTGGGGTGAACCGGGGTGCACGGAGGCGAAACGTGAGCCGGGGTGAGAGCGCGCGGCCGCCCCGCCCTTGCCGAACGCGGGCCTGGGGGCAGCGGGCGCCCCCTGCTGGCCGCCCTGCGCTGTGTGCGGCTGCGGTCCTGGGAAGACCTGGCGCTGCGCCCGCGGCCCCGACCCAGCTGTCCCTTGGGCTGGGCTAAGGCTCCGGGACCGCCAGGGCGGCCCCGCCGTCAGGAGTCCACTCCGGGGTTCCTGGCCAGTGCTGGCTCCTTCAGTTCCGTCCCCCACCAGGGAGCTGCGCTCGGTGGGGACCCGGAGCTCAAGGGCTAGGCACGTGGGGCAGGGCTGTCCCGGGGCGCCGCTGGGGAGCGGCAGAAAAGGAAGCTGGGAGCCAGGCACCGGGGTCTCTCTTGCCAGGGGGACGTTCTGGGGCGGTGGATGGAGCTCTGTGGATGGTGCTGGCGACGGCAAGACCCTCTATTTCAGTGGTGTGGGCTTTATCAGAGGGAGGGGAGCAAGGAGCCAGCAAGAAAGGGAGGGGGAGGGGGAGAGGAGGGGGGAGGTGACACCCTGGGGGGTGAGACTGCCCGCTGCCTACAGCACTTGGAGCTTCCATCGTGGCAATTTAATTAATTAATTAATTAATTAAGTCTTTTTGAGACAGGGTCTCACTATGCAGTTCACTTTAACTCACTTTGTAGCCCAGGCCGGTCTTGAACTCGCAATGCTCCTCCTGCCTCAGCTTCCCAAGTGCTGGGATCACAGGTGTGCGCCACCATGACCGGCTGAAATTTTTATTTTTGGACAGACATCTTAAGTTATGAAATCAAGTAAACACAGTAACAAACTGTGGTAGCAAGTTTACACAAGGACAGGGGCCACGCTTTGGGTGACTTCCCCGAAAGTCGTTTGGAACCAGACCTGGTCCATCAGGGACTCAGGATGAGCACGGAGGTTCTCTGGCCACAGGACCTGCGTCTCTGTGGAGGTTGCTGTTTCACAGGAAGTTACGCGGAGGGCGGGACAGAGGAGCCACACCTGGCCTCCAGCTACGCCTAGAAGGTCTAGTGGGACCGTAATGACACCTGTACTTTGCTTCAGTACCAGCGAGTCGGGGAAGCTGTGCCTTCTGGAGTTTTAATTTAAAGCAGGGCTGGTCGTGGGGGGGAGCAGGAGGAGGAGTCAGGGCCCCAAGAGCTGTGACCGGCAGACATGGACATGGGGCAGCAGGCCAGGCCAGGCCATGTGACAGGAGCCCTGGGGCTCTCAGCAGGGCTCAGAGGCCCCACCTGTGGGGACTGTGCTCCGTCCACTCCAAGGGGCACAGATGCCCTGGTTACTCTGCAGCCTGCAGGGACAGCTGCTGGGACACATGTCAGGACGTGGTCTGGGGCTCCCTTGTGCCGGGGCTGGGTGAGCCTCTAAACGTTGCCTGCCCAGAGGACCTGGCGCCTGGCTCCCAGCCTGCTTCAGTTCATCCCTGCCCGCCACCGGGGCTCCTGCCTGCCCTCCTTGATGGTCTCGATTTTCTTTTTATTGTGGCAAATATAACATAAAATGAACCCCATTTTTGCTGTGCTAGGGATGCACTCAGGGCCCCAGCATCCAGGCAAGTGCTCACCAGGCAAGCCTACCACTCAGGGCAGGGACCTCAAGTGAATGGTCACAGTGTCACCTCTGGCTGTGGCACCTGCCACGTACAGGGGTCCTGCTTTCCTGAATGGACACTCCGCCCCCACTCAACACCTGCTCCCCAGTGTGGCTCCACCCCCACTGCCTGTCTCTCTCTGGAGGTGACAGCTCCGAAGATCTCAGATAAATGGGACCATGCAGCACCTGTCCTTTTGTTTGTTGTTTCCCAGGCTGGCCTTGAACTTCGGAGCCTCCTGAGTAGCTGGGACTACAGGCATGTGCTACTTCGCCTGGCTAGATTTGTCCTCTGTGTTCCACTTCTTTCATTGGTAGCCTGTCGTTGGGCTCCACCCACCCCTGACCCTGTTCTCGTTAAGTGCGATGGGCGCAAGTGCTGCCCGTGGCCATCCCAGCCTGCATGTGGCATCTGCCACCCCACCTCCGGGGACATCACTTTCGGATTCGCAGGAGGGCCTGGGCTCGGCAGCTCCCCGGGCAGAGGCAGGTAACCCTCCCAGAGACCTCCGAGCCCCACGGTGGCTGGCAGTGCTGCGGGCAGGCGCAATGGCGGCCAGCAGGGTCTGCAGTCCCTGGTGGGGAAGTCCATCTTTCCCCAGGGAGGGCTGCAGGGAGGACCTCAGGCCAGGTGCCTGGCTGGCTGCTGGCCAGGGTGGCCTTGGCAGCGTGGGCAGTGCCTCCATCCCGAGACGCACAAGGTGCTCCTCTTGGTGTTATTCACAAGGGCCCGGGCTGCCATCTGCTGTCTTGTCCAGCTGGTGAAGCATGATGGGGTGGCTGACTGGGCACCTACGTGCTGGACACAATGTGGCATTTAACATCCAGTTTAGGAAGGGCACGCACAGATGTGGACATGCCCATTACAGCCGCCTAGCCTGGGCAAGCAGACACAACGAAGTGGCGGCCACGTGGGCACTGCCACCTGCTGGCCTAGTGTCCACTTAGGGCAGTGGGGGTGCCGGGGTGCAATGCCTGCCAGGGCTCCAGAGATCTCCCCAATGTGTGCTAGGGGACTAGAGGGTCCTGAGTGGGTCCTGAGAGGGGGACCCTGAGATGTGGGCCGCAGTCTGGGGCAGAGACTGAACCAAGGGTCAGCTTGACTCCTGGAAACTCTGGCGAGGTCAGCATGAGTGCCCTCTCTGTCCCCCTCTGTCCCCACCGCCCATCTCTCTTCTCATCCAGAATGACGCGGTAAGCACGTCCCTTTGGCTGAACTCGAATCACTGAGCTTTACAAAGACAGAACGCCGCCCTGCACCCCTCTGTGTCCATCTGCTCCGGCCTGGGTGGCCCCTTGGACACAGCCATCTCTGTGGCAGCTGGATGAACCCCAGAGCTCAGCATCAGGGCCTGGTGGCTGGGTGTCTGCAGGGAGCCTTTGTTCTTTGGCATTGGGAGTAGAACTCAGGTCCTTGCACTTGCCAGGCAGGTGCTGTGCCACTGAGCTATGTCCCTGGCCCTGGGCTCTGCCTTTGAGGTGCACTCTACCCACCCCAGGCCCAGGGTGCAGTGCCTATCCCTAGTAACCCCCTGCCCGTCCCTCCTCAAAAGCACAAACCCTCACTGGCCCAGCAGCATAGGGAGGAGGACAGATGGGGGAGTCGAGCCTTTCTGAGCTGTTCCCTTCTGGCTGTCCCTGGAAAAGGCCAAGAGGGAGGGTCCCCTTGGGGCCAAACACCCCACACAGCACCTACTGCCAGTGGCCCTCTGTGTCCATCCCAGGTCAGTGCTGGAGGGGAGGTGGGCGTGGGTCTGGCTGGGGCTTCTGTCTTCCTCAGAGAGAGAGGAGCGCTTCCCAAGTAGAGAAAGAGTGGCGGAGGGTGAGGCTGGGGGCCACAGTGCTTGCCTGTTTGAGGCCCAGCACTGCAAAAGGAAAAACAAAAACCGAAACAGAAAAAGGAAAGAAAAGAGCCCAGTTCTCCGAGAGACCCCTATGTCCACAGGCTGCTGCCCTGGCCTGGGGTCCTGGCCCAGCCCCCCTGGGGCCCACATTCACAGGAATTCATCAACCCCCCCTCCAGATTACTCTGGAGATGATTAAATTAGCAAATGCAATCACAACCTCAAGCAAGTTAATTGAGAGAATTTATTTGGACCTGACAGTTTTATGCATGTTTGATTAAGTATTATAAGGTTTGTTTTTGATTTTGCATAATTTAACTTTAAATCCTGCACTGGGGGGCCCATCAGCCATCATCGACCAAAATAACCCTCTCTGAAGACGCGTCCGTCTATGATTGATTTCCAAGTGCAGTGTCTCCCAGGTTTTTTGGGCGCTGTTGCCAAAGTGACAAATATGTTGGAAGTAACATTTTGAGCCATCCTGGGCACCCTATAAATCTCCCAGAATGCATGTAATTCATTAAAAGTTTTGAAAGAACTACAAGTGAACATTTATACGGCAACAAGTGACATATGAATGCGTGTTTATCTTCCAAGCATGCCATAAAGCATCGCTGCCCTGCTGCTTCCCTGGGAGCCCTGGAAATCGCCCGAGCTCCGGGTGACACTCGGCTGGCTGCAAATCTTCTCCGCAGTCAGCACCACACTGTTCAATCAACACGTGAGACGCTCTGTGAGACTGGTCCAGGAGGGAATGCCAGCCAGACCTGGGGCTGGGGCCACCCTGGGGTGAGCACTGACCTTGAACTGAAGCCTGCAGACACCCTCCTCGGTCTGGTCTGGGTCTGGGTCTGGGTCCGGGTTTCAGGAGGGTGGGGCCTCTGAGCACCTAGGGCCTGCTGCCCCCAAGGACTGTGGCTGCCAACAATATGGGCAAGTGGCCACTCCTTCCCGGGTCTCTGGCCACCAGCCTAGTCTGTGGCCCTCCTTGGTGGCGGTGGGCATTTCTGCTTTGTGACAAGGCATTGAGTGCTTCTTCTGTGGCAGCACAGGCTGCCATGTCACTCTCCTTTTGCTTTCTGCTGGAACCCAGGGCTGTGAGCAGGCCAGGCAGTGCCCACTGCCAGGTCGTACCCCGAGCCTGGGAGGTGCAGTCCCTGGCCCTAACCTGAGCACGGCCTCTTGCTGCTGGGAGGGGGAGGTAGGGGCTGTGCAGCTGTCCCCAGTGGGTCCCTGATGCCTGTCCCTCCTGTGGGCTGAGTCTACCCCAGGCTGAGGCTGGAGGCTCCAAAGCCCTTGGGCCACCAGTGGAGTGCTCAGCAGGAGGCAGCACTGGAACCACCACCCAGTGGGTGCCAGCATGGCAGAAAACAGCAGGAGCTCTGCCCTGGGAGCTTCAGGGCAGAGATGGCCCAGGAGTGATGCAGCAGCAGGAAAGACAGGGAGAGTGAGCCTGGGCGGGAGAGGACATGGGGGGAGGGGCAGGGCTGGACAGCGCCCATCTCTGTCCCCAAGAGGATTCTCTCTGGGAATGGCCCTGGCTTGTGTTCAGGCTGGTGAGGCACAGAGGACCCTGCTCCAGGTTCCAGCCCCTTATGACCAGAGTGACACTGACCTTGAGCCAGTTATTGCCCACTCTGCGCCCCTGCAGGGGGACAGGAGCAGCATGGGCTGTGGAGACTGGTCCTCCTGGATGCTGGGGACTGTCCCCTCCACGTGACTACCTGCTCAGTGCCTCTCACCACCCCAGAAGGCAGCAGCCACACTGGCATCAACCTGCTTGGATGGCTACAGCAGGCTGCCACATGCCCGGGGAGGTGTAGTCACTTCCTCTCAGTCCTGGAGGCCGCAGGCTGAGGTCAGGGAATGCAGGGTCAGCTCCTCCCAAGTCTCTCCTCAGCTGGGAGACACCATCCTCTCTCAGGTCCTCACATGGTCGTCCCTCTGTGCCTGTGTCCTAATGTCCAGCTGTGCTGGATTCAGGCGCATTCTAGTTACTCCATTTTACATTATTATCATTTTTTGTACTGGGGATCAAACTGACAACCTTGAGCTTGCCAGGCAGGCACTTATGCCACTGAGCTAAATCCCCGGCTACATTAAAATTTAAAGACCCTGTCTCCAAACCCAGTCACTTGCTGAGGTCCTAGGGGCTGGAGATTCAACACATGAACTTGGGAACACAATTCAAGCCACGAGCCTTTCTGTACTCTGGTTCTGAGTCAGGAGCGGAGCTGCAGCCACACTGGGCCCCTGGGTCTGTCCTGAGCCATGGTCCTGTGAAGACCCGGATGGGGCTAGGGACCCCAGTCCCCATTCAGCTCACCACATGGCTGCTGGAAGGGCTTCTCCTTCTCCTTGGGCCCTGGCACATCCTCCGAACATGGCGCCATCATGGGCACACTTGACATCTGTAACAGAGCCAAGACAGTAGGAGGCAGAAGCCATAAGGTGTTTTGTAACCTAGTCTGAAGTCACTCTGTCCCTCTGCTACACAGGCTGACCCCTGGGCAGTATGTAAGGGACACCCTGGGGAGGGAACACTGGGAGGCCACCTGGGAGGTTCTACCCCTCCCCCAGCTTCTCCTGCACCATCAGCGTGAGATCTGCAGCCCCTCCCCCAGGCCTGTGTGTCCTGACCCTGCCTTGCAGAGAAATGGCCTGATGGGCTGAGACTCTGCCCATGACCAGAAGTACAGGCCTCTGGGTCTGAGCAACCAATCTCAGCTGCTCTCCACAATGCCACCTGTGATGTCCACTAGTGACCTCCAGGCCTGGCCTTCGACACACAGGAGGGCACCTCCCTGGGGCTAGGAAGACTCTCTGTGGGGACTGGAGACCCAGGATCTCACAGCAGAGAATGCTGCCACTCCTGCGGGCTGGGGTTCTGTCACCAAGGGACGCAAGGAAGCAGAGATGACAGTGTGCACTGGCCCACAGTGTACCCAACCACTATTGGTGCCTGCTGGGTGGGGAGGTGGCACACACAGCAGCTGCCAGAGGCTGTGGCTTCGTTGTACAATCAGAGCCAGGACTGGAGATTAAAAATGGTTTCTTGTTCCACCCAAACTATGGGACAGATGCCCCACACGTGGGGGCGTGAATGGCAGCATATCTCCAGGTCCCCACAAGGTGTTACCCTGAGAAGCAGCATGGTGGCATGTCTCGGGCCTCGTTCTGTGGCTCCAGCAAGCACAAAGGTGACCAGAGCAGGAGGAGGGCCATGAACTCATCTCTCCCTTGGCAGGCAGGTGAGGACCAGGGCTGGGCTCCCTGTGCCTTGTCCCACCTGCTGGCCCATCACAGGCCCCATGGCAGACAGCCATAGTCGGGGATGGGGTGGAGCGGGGGTGTCCCTGAGTCTGAAGTCACACTTGGGTTCCCCAAGGACAAGTCAGTTCACAAATGACCGTGGGGGGCTCGGGTGCAGCTCAGTGGCAGTGTGCCTGTCACCTATCACAGAAGAAAGCAAAAGCAGTGACCCGACTCCGGCAGTCAGTCCTGCACCCACCTCACTCCGTGGACAACCTGGGTAGGTGGATGGGGTGTGCGTAAAGCTGCCCGCAGCAGAGGCTGGGCTCTGTGTTCTCTCCCCACGGGGCAAAAACCAGGTGGGCAGTGGTTCTCGGGCTGGTGGGACAGCAGGTGCTGTCGGCTTGGTGGGCCCCTGGGTCAGAGTCACAGCAATTCTGCTCCAGGACACACAGAGGCCTCTCCAGGGCGCCAGCCAGTGCCCCTAGTTTTCGGCAGAGCATAGACTGTCCCAGCAGGTGGCGCCAGGCCACTGTCAGCATGCAGTCCCGACAAGTGCCACCTGCTTCTTACAGTCCCCGCCCCGGCGAGTGCCGCCTCTGAGTGCCGCTGACTCAGCCCCACGAGAGGGACACGGGGACACAGCGACAGGGATCGCAGACGGGGAGACGCTCGTCGCTGCTGCGGCGTTCACACATGTGCATTCGCCCCGAGGAGCACGCGGAGTCCTGGCTGAGCAAGGTCTCTCCCGCCCTGCCCGCCTCTCTCGGGGTCGGTAAGGCCTCCCAGCTCCAAGCAGCAGGACTGTGGCGTGCAGGCACAAGAGTCCAGCATTCAGGGCGGGAGAAACCCTAGGGCACGCTCATGGACGCGCATGCGTACTGACGATCGCGGAGGTAGGGGAGGGCTCGGCGACGCGTGCGCAGAAGCGGGGCCGCGCCAGGCTGGCGCTAGTCCCCTACTGCGCCTGCATAGAACAAGCCGCCGAGTCGGCGAGGTCGGCAAGCGGTGTCGTCACGGGTCGCTCGAAGCGTGCGCACGCGCGCGTCCCCACAGCAGCGTCGATTTCCAGGGCGCTTCGCGCGGGTCCGAGACAGGCGCGGCTAGGCTCCGCGGTGGAGCGGGGGCGGAGGGGGAGGAGGCGCGCTCTACGGTGGCCGCAGAGGGACGGCGCTACGGCTCCCATGCTGGGCCAAACGCCTCCGGCAGCTGGCCCTGGGCGCAGCCTTCCCTTCAAGCCGCCCCAGTCAGGGCTGCGTGAAGGGCCACACCGTCGCCCCGATCCCTGAGCAGCATGCAGCCGCCCCACTCTCGGAACCCCGGATGACAGGGGCGCCCGCAGGCCCGGTCCCCAGCGCCGCTGGCCTGCCGCGTGGTCCGGGACGCCGGCGCCGCCGCAGAGCGGGCAGCGGGTGAGCGGCGGCTTGGCGGGCGGGGGCGGCTGCGGGCCCCGGGCGGTCTCCAGGGCAACGGACCGCGCGGCACCCGGAAGTGGCGCTGCAGGTGCCCAGGGCAGGTGTCCGGGAACGCGGGGTCGGGAACGGAGGCCGAGGGTTCCGTCGCGCGCCGGAGCGGGCACGCGGGCCCAGCGCTGGCATGCGGAGCACCTATCTCCGCGCTGGAGCAGCATCCTACTGGCGACCCCAGCTGCCGGGCGGCCCCAACTTCCCGGCGTCCGCGGTGCGGGCTGCAGGCTCTGCCCACGCCGCCGCCGCCGCCCCGCGCAGCCATTTGCTTAGACCTCGGCCGGGAGGGGGAGCTGGACCGAAGTCCATCTGATCCCAGAGTTCTTAGCCACGTTCCCCCAGAGCTATTACCAGCTTTCGTTTCCCTGCCTCATTAGCGCTGAACGTTCCCGTCTGTTTCCATCCCCACGTCGCTTTGACCAGCTGTAAATGGCACCCACCGGGTGAAAACAGATGCTGTGTGCTGTTTGTCTTCCGTGGTCGAGTCTGAAGGCTCTGCTGAGGTCCTGTGGCAAGCCGCCTACCCCTGAGGCCGGACTCTGTGCCTTGCCATGGCACCCCCGCAGGTGTCCCCATGCAGGCCTACTCGGGAGTGTAGTGCTGTTGGTGCCGTGTTGGACAGAGCAGGAGCAGTTGGGGAGAGGCCAGGTAGCCCGCTCAAGGTCATGCCTAGGAAATGGCAGCACCAGACTTCAGGGCCAGCACCTGTCACTGGTCTCAGTCCTGGTTCTTTATAGGATACCCTTCAAACACTGTTGTCCCAGGATAAAATCCGGGTATCTTGGGCAGCCATGAGCACAGTCAGAATTGCAAGGGTGAGCAGGGAATTTGTTCTGCTAATGGCCGTACTGCTCCAAACCTAGTTGGTTTGGGCATTGACTGCTCCCAGGAGGTCAGCCCTGCTGACAATGGGGCCCCTGTCCCAGCTGCCCCCATCCCCCGCACCATGACTACAGTAGAAACTTACGACTTTCACACTGGGAGTCCACCCTGAGCATCCCTGGGAGGGTTTGGGAACTGTGCCAAGCTTGGTTTGCGCCCCCCACGCCCCAGCCCCGGCTGCGGGAAGGTTGCCCTCATGGTGCCCTGGGACTGACCTGGCCCTCTCCTTGCCCCTCCCCGCAGGCCGACACCTACCCCAAGCCCCAGCTGCGATCTCCCAGGCCTAGGCGCCCATGACACCTACGTTGATTGTCACCGGGACACTGCACAGCCACCGTGAGCTAGTGCCCCTGCTGCCACCGGATCCAATGCCGGTGATGCCCATCCCGAGGCGGGTGCGCTCCTTCCACGGCCCGCACACTACCTGCCTGCACGCCGCCTGCGGGCCTGTGCGTACCTCCCACCTGGTACGCACCAAGTACAACAACTTTGATGTGTACGTGAAGACGCGCTGGCTGTACGGCTTCATCCGCTTCCTGCTGTACTTCAGCTGCAGCCTGTTCACCGCGGCGCTCTGGGGCGCGCTGGCTGCACTCTTCTGCCTGCAGTACCTGGGCGTGCGCGTGCTGCTGCGCTTCCAGCTGAAGCTGTCCGTGCTGCTGCTGCTGCTGGGCCGCCGGCGCGTGGACTTCCGCCTCATGAACGAGCTGCTCATCTATGGCATCCATGTGACCATGCTGCTGGTCGGGGGCCTGGGCTGGTGCTTCATGGTCTTTGTGGACATGTGAGGGTGCCTTGGGCCGAGGCCAGGCTTACTCGGCTGTGTCCAGCCGCAGCTTTTCTTTTGGGATCAGTGCCCCATCCAGCAAGCAGTTCTGCAGCGCACACTCCCTCCCAGGAGCAAAAAGGGCTGAGACTTTGCCGCCTGCTTGTCCACCCTCCCCCACCGCCTCCCCGCTGGCCTCTTCTCTGCATTGCACTTGTTCCATTGTCCTTTAGGGTGGCTCTTCTGTCCAGTCTAAGCTTTAAGACTTTCCCTCCGGAACAGATCTGGAGGGGTCCCTTCAATGCACACCCCCTTCCTGTGCACCCCTGATCTCAGCCACAGCCTCAGGGATGGTCAGGTTCTACTAGTGACACTGCACTGCCACATGGGGTCTGGCCCATTCATATACCACCCTCCTTTGTCTGTCTCCCTGAGGGGCCCTGTGGGTCCTGAACCCCAGGCTGGGCCTCAGGGTCACTGAGGTTTGCTGCTCCGCAGCCTGCAGGGCCGGCCCAGGGGGATGAGGGAGCCAGATGCCAGCCCCACCCAAGGAGCTCCGTCACCTTCTGCTGGAGTCAGGCCTGCGCTGTAAGGCGCTGCACACGTGGGCTTCCTGGGAGCCCCCTCTTTCTAACTGGTGGGGCGGTTCCAGTCTCCCTGTGGGAGGATCCAGGGTGATCCTGCCTGCCTCAAGCAATGTCAAGGGTCCAACTAGGCCCAGCCTGGTAGGCCCAGGCAGACGCTGAAGGTGCCTCCCAGGTGCACACGCAGTGGACGTCTGGGAGGACTGCCGTTCTCTAGCCACTGCCAGAGCATCCTGGGCAGGGACCCGCTCACCACCCAGGGAGGGCTGGGGTCACGAGCTGTGGTGGCCAGCACAGCCTATTGGTTGGGAGGAGCTCAGAGTGGTGACACCAGGTCAGTCCCGAGAATGGCAAGTTGGCCAACCCTTGCTTCACCCCAGATTGTTCACTATGCCGGGGCATGGGCAGTGGGCCCTTTAACTCTGCCCTGCCAGGCAGACCAGAGGCAAGGGATCTGTAAGGACAGCTTTACGCACTGAAGAGAAACCTAGAAGACCCCAAAGCAGGCAAAGCCCGCCTGGCTGTAGCTGCCCCTCCCTTTCCAGCCAGCTTTTCCCGGTGGGCGGCCCTACCGCAGAGTGTCTGTCTAGTTTCCCCCAGGAGGGGCGGGCAAGGGGCTCCCCAGTGGACCCTGCTTGTTGCTGCGGAGAATCTTTTGCACTAATTCCTGCTCTTCCCTCAAAGCCGCTTTGTTTTGCATTAATTGACTGGTTGCTCAGAGCTACCGGAGCCCCTCATGTGGGCGATGGCAGGGGCACTGGGCACCAGTGGTGGGAGGGGTCTGGCTGGGCCACCTCGAATGTGGACAGGACCTTGTCATGCTGCACACCCAGCTGCCCATGTCCCGAGTGCCTGTTAAATTCTTTATGAGATGAATTACCTGCATTAAACCTATTTTTTTAATATGCTGATCGAGTGATTACTTGCGGTATAATCACCAACCAAAAAGGCTATAGAAACCCATTTTTCTCCGAAAAATTAGGGTGTTTCTTAAAAAGCAGCCAATCACGATATTGGAGGGGAGCCCTACAGTATCCCACCCACCATGGGGAGGTGGCCTGTGGGGGACCAGGACCGCCCCTGTTGTCCCTCTGTCGGGGACAACAGAGGCACCTAGGGATGGAAGAGAACCAGGGACGATGGGAACTAGGGAGCAGCTGTGTGTGCTGCGGCTCCTGAGGAGGCTCCCTCCCCCTGCTCCCGTGCGGGGCGGCTCCTTGTCTCATCTCACTCAGAGACCTCTAAGGACACAACACGAGTGACAGTTTCAGCCAGAAAATGTCCCTGAGAAGAAACCCAGGTCTGTCACAACGCCACCTAGCCATTGCTGTTGGTTTTGGGTAAAACAATTTGGTAGGTTTGCTTATCAGCCTGGTCCGTGGGCGTGGCGCTGGCTAGAGTGTCCACTAGATCTGGGCTGCACCCTGGGCTCCACCCCACCCCTCCAGATGTTTTGATGAGTCGGAACTGAGCCCTCTGCTCCTGGGCAGCCAGACACTTAGAGGGGGCCAGGACCAAGGCTGTCAAGTGCTGTTCTCAGCCTGGAGAAGAAGGCCCTGAGGTGGCAGTCTGTCGCTGCCCGTGTACAGACTGTGCAGGCCAGCCTGGGTGGTGGTGGCTGTGCTCCAGGGGATGCCCACTTCCCAGGAGCTCCCCAGGCCTGCCTCATCTTCCCAGATCTGCCGTGTCCTCTGCTGTTTGTGTTGTTTACAATGCTGAAGAGTAAACCCAGGCCCTCTGCCGTCAGGCCGCCTGCAGGCCCGGCGTGCTGTCACTGCTCCCTGTCCAGCCACCTCTGTGCTGATGTGTGTCCACACTGTCCCCAGAGCACATGGCTGTGTCCAGCCAGACCCAGGGGGACCAAGGTCCCAGGCAAGGCACCTCCTGCAGCTGGATTAGGGTGAGGGTGGCATGATGTGGCCTTGGGGTGGTATCCTAGGGCTCCGGCCTGCAGGGCTGCCTCACTCCTCTGCATAGCCAGAAGTATGTCCTGGTCATCAGCGCTGTTGTCCCAAGGCCAGATGACACATGGTGTGCTGTGCCAGGGCTGCTTGGAGGTGGCCCGGACCCTTTGCCCGCAGACTGGCTCTCTGTTGGGTGGTGCTGGAGGTAGTGGTTGGGGCTTGGGTAGTGGGGTGGCACATAGACCCGGGTACAGCTGTGCCACACCAGGTAGGTAGTCAGGCCACACCATGCCTACTTAGTGGCTGGCCTGTGGCTCTCGGAGCCTTCTGGAGGCCTCAGGGAGGAGCGGAGGACAGGAGGCACTGAGGCCCGCTGTGCAGCCATGCTGCAGGGAGCTGCCCCCAAGGCAGCATGGACCCTGACCTAGTGGCTGTTCACTCAGTTGTCCTCACCCCCAGCAGCCAAGCTGCCCATGAGGTAGGTAGAGAAAAGGCCCACCGAGGCCTCAGGGCGACTTCCAGGGCCAAGCTGTGGGAGCGCAGTGGGGGGAGTGGGTTTGGGGCTGCCGGCTGCCCAGGGCATGCTGGGAAGGGAGGGAGGGAGACCCCAGGGACAGCCTGGGCAGCCGTGGTGGGTGAGGCGGGAGGGGGGCGGTTAGGAGCTGAACTGGGCACTCAGCCAGCCCCTGGAGAGTAGGGAAGGGCTGCAGTGGGGGTGTTGCTGGGGAGAAGTAGGGGACCTAGGTAGGGGTGTCCCAGGGCAGAGCCAAGGGACAGAGCCACACAGGGAGGGGCCACTGGGAGCTGGCCTTGTGGGGGGGTTAGTGCCACCACCCACTACACAGGGCAGCCCTATGCCAGGGCCACAAGAGGGTGCAGGTCCCCACTGGTGAAGGGAAGACGGGAACCAGCAGCGGGTGGGTGAAGCCAAGGAGGGTGCCAGGCTGCCACCTGCTCTGGGCACCAGGTAGAAAAGAGGCCTCAGGGGCCAACCCTGCGCCCGTCTGGAGTGGCCAGACCCAAAGCCAACACAGTGCATACACAGGCACTCTGACAGGGCCCTTCCGGAGTGATGGCAGCCAGGGGGAAGGGGTGGCCAGGGCAAAGGCCAGGGGAGGGGGCCAACAGCCCTGCTGAGAAGGCCAGCGAGGTCAGCGACCAGAGCCTGGCGCTGTCCCAGGCTCCCTGACCTTGGGAAGGCCCCATTCCTGCCATGCAGCGGGAGGGTGCCCGAGGCGTCTCCCGACACTGACTCAGCGCTTTGCGGCAGGGACCCTGTGGGCTCTGCGGCGGCCAGCGCCCCCCACCCCCTCCTTTTTCGGGGCTTTTTGCGAGAAGGGTCCCTCTCCGCCCAGGCCTGCCCAGGGAGGACCCCACCCCACCTCTGGGCCCACACCACTTGGGAAGCAAGCAGCATTTCCAGCCAGAGCACGGCAGGACCCACTTTCCAGAAATCCCCAGCAGCCTGGCGCAGCTTCCATAGTTCCCAAAAGGGGGAGCCACCCCCACCCAGCAGCATCCTCACTGCCCAGCCGCAGGCTGGACTGGGGAGGGAGCAGCTGATTCAGCACTCGGCCCGCCCCTCCCCCGCCCAGCTGGGCAGCGTGCCCAGGCTGCTGGCAGCTGTGTCACACGGGCCTAGCAGGATAGTGTAGCTCGAGGTGTGCGGCCTGCACTGGGCCTGGGGCCGGGCGGCAGACGAGCCTGGTGGGTAGGAGAACAGCCTGGGTCGGCGGGCACGGGGTGGGCGGCGCTGCTGCAGCAGCCGGAGCTCTGGTTGCCCTTGGCTCCCCGCACACGATCGAGTACTGAGCCACAGCCTGTGGCCGCCCCACCTCAGCCCCCCAACACCTCAGCTAGAGTCCTCAGGAGCCCCAGGCCGGGCAGAGGTCATGTGTGTGTTCATCTCTGGCCTGGCCAGCTGTGGTCACCTGCCATCCTGACCAGAGTTGGGGACTGATGGTGTGAGGGCCGGCTTGGTGGTGTCCCATGCTGATCACACAGGTGGCCAGTGACGCCGATCCCCCAGGGCCTGGCCCTGTGGCTTCACCTGGCTGTGGGCAGGGTTAATACTACCTGGATGCAGCAAGGGAGCTGGTGGGGCCCTGGGACAGGAAAGGTCAGTTCCATAGGCTGCTTCTTCACGAGCCAAGGCAGTACCCTTGAGGTCCCCAGAAGCATGGGAAGGCCAAGGGACCTGCAGGTGCTAGAGCCCCATGGGAAAGGTAGAGGAAGAGCCAGCCCGAGGCTCGAGGGAGGAGACGGGCGGGCAAAGGGGCGCTAAGGTGGGGGCACTGCAGAGCAAGCAGGAGGCTGAAGCTGTCATGCACAGAGGGTGGGGTTCTGCCCCAGGAGCCTGGTGTGCAGGCCCAGCGAGGGCATTAGCCGTCAGCCGCGAATGGACACTCCTTCCTCAAATGAGGATGGTGTTCT
The DNA here is from genome assembly GCA_004027455.1 of Hydrochoerus hydrochaeris. Lineage (NCBI taxonomy): Eukaryota > Metazoa > Chordata > Mammalia > Rodentia > Hydrochaeridae > Hydrochoerus > Hydrochoerus hydrochaeris. The sequence goes on along the minus strand of PVLA01003284.1, from coordinate 18,574 downwards.
TTGTGCTTTCGCAGAATATTAATGCTGTCCTGCTGCGTGCTGCATGAATATTCATGCTCAGATCGATTAAGTCCAGGACGGCCAGCGTGGCCCTGGGAAACACTGGACCTGCCCTGTGTCAGCAGGGGATGGACTCAGCCCTGCATGGTAGGCGTGGCAGCATCAGTGCCACTCTAGTCTGTGCCCCCTCCAGACAGATGACTGATGCCAGTGACAGATGGCCCTCAGCCCCGGATCCAGGGATGTGGCTCCAGCAGGCGGACCCAGAGGAGGTTCTGGTTCCGGTTTTGCATCAGATACCCATGAAGGGTGACCTTTGCCCTTCTGAGGTCTGGCCAAGGACTGGTCTTCAAGGCTTGGCAAGAAGACCAGCACTCGGGCCCAGGCCAGGCAGGGTCAGGGTGACTGGGGGGCCGTGGGCAGTGCTGAGCCCCGTGTCACCTTGGGCTCTGTCCCCGGGCCCAGCACCCTCTGTGCCTCCCTGGCCAGCCCACTCTGCTGGCCAGCTGCCCTCCTGACCCCTGAGTGGATGTCTCTCTTGAGAAACTGCTGGGGCCTGGCCCGGCTCCCTCAAGCCCCAGGGTCTCTGTGCCAGTGGCTTCCCCTCTCCTGGCCAGGTGGGAGCCCTGTGTGATGTGAACCGGGTGTCGTGTGAATTCATTACTGACAACAGCACCATGACGTCATGGCAACATGAATTATTTGTGTGTTTTGCAAATCGTGCTGTGCTGACCCTGCCTCCCAGCTCCCTAATGCACCAGGCGTCCTAATGTACATACACCGTCCTCTCCCTCAACGGCGCCATCCCGAGTTGGCCCTGCACCCGCTGCTGCCCATGGCATGACTCGGGGGCTGCGGCTGGGGTGACCCTCATCCCAGCACTCGCGTGCGCGTGTGCACATGTGCGCGTGCATGTGTGTGTGTGCGCACGCATGCGCATGTCATGTGGTGTGTGTGGCCGCACACTGTTCACTGTCCTGTTTCTGCTTTCGTGTTTTCCAAGCAAGAAGGGGGCTGGGGAAGCTGGGGTGCCATATCCCTCTCCGAAGCAAGGGCCAATGTTGTCTTATGGAGCCTGTGACCGCACCTCCCCTTCCTCCTCCCACCTGGGCTGTGGCCAGGCTGATTGTGGTAAGGCCAGCCTGGGGCCAGCTTGCCCAGTGGACGGCAGGGAAGGGAGGCATCCCTGCGCCTGCAGCCCAGGCAGAGCTGCAGTGGATGCAGGGCGTGCCCGGGGCTGGGATGAGGGGAGGCTCCCTGCATGTCCAGTACCCAGGGCTGGTGGAGACCAAGGACCAGCACCTCCACTCCTCTCGGCAGCACTGCCAGGCCCTCGGGGAAGGTGCTGGGCTGCAAGCCCTAGTAGGTTGGAGCTGCTGACCACCCCTCCCCAGGCCTTGGTTGTGGAACGTCCCGTGGGCAGTGTCCACTCCAGGGGTCAATCACAGCGGACACCTGGCATGGTGAAAAGCTGCCTCCCTGCTGGCCCCCGGCCTGGCGTGCAGCTCGCCTTTCTCTGTATTGGGAAAGGCGGCCCCAGCACTGGTCCCAGGGTCCTTTCCCTTGTCTCACCTGGTCCCCCAGCCGCGGACCCTGCCCGCAAGTCCCTCTCACTGCACACCCACCTGGACAGGACGCGGCTGAGCCTCCGCGGTCCCTCTGGGAGGAGGCGAGCTGCGGCAGCCGGCGACCCTCAGCCATCTTGGGAGGGGAGGCAGCGGCAGCACAGCTACACTGAACAGCAGAGTGAAATTTAGGACAAAAGAGGAGGAAGATGAGAGCGTCTGAGCTGGACCGGGGGAAGCGAGCAGAGACCGAAACAGTGCTGCCCTGATTCCTGGGCCAGGGAAGTCACAGGCTTTTCAGACGCTCGCTGGGAACCAAAATACTCACCCAGTTTCTTCCGAGAAAGGGACCAGGCTAGCCTGCTGAGGAGCCCACATGTGCGCTGCCGCCTCCCTCGGGACCAGGCTGTGGGGCCTTCTGTTCACCGCAGACCCGGGGTTCTGGCTGAGCCTGTGGCAGTGTCCACCCAGCTCTCACCTGGGGGCGGAGGGTGGAGCATGGGCCACCACAGCAGCAGGCAGCAGGAGAGGGCCAGGGGGGCTGGGCCGCCCAAGGGGGTCTGTGAGCCAGAGTGGGCGGCGAGATGCCCTGGCTCCATGTCTGCACCCCTGGGCCCCCATCCCCTGAGCCACTGGGGCCCTCTTGGCAGCTGGGTGGTACCGGTACCAGGCACCTGTGCTTGAACAGATGGGCAGGAGCTGACCGGGTGGATGGCCGCCCTGGTCCTTGTGCAGTGAATCAACATAATAAAAAGGAGTGTCTCTGTCCAGGGTGAGAAGTACAGCAGTTTACGGGGTCAGCAGTGTCTCCCGATGCCTGTCTGTCCTTCAGGCATGTGTAAAAGCATCTGAAGACCTCTCGGCCTCTCCGGGGCTGTGCCGGGGTGCACTTGCTCGTGTACCCCACAGGAGCCCTGGGTTTGCAGGGTGAACGGGAGGGCTGGTTCCTCCCACACGTCACCTTGAGCACCAGGTGGGATGGAACCTGGGAGCGGCGGACACAAGCTGCTCCCCATCTGGGGCTCCGGGCCCTTGGGGGCTGTTCCCATGGCAGGACGGGGCCCTGGCCCAGCATCCAGGCAGCAGGCGGGTGCTGGTGACCGCCCCGCCCACACCACCACCCTGGACGTGGTGGCCGTGTCCCTAGGGATGTCCCCAGCCTTGTGCCCCTCAGCCCCAGGGCACCCTGGGACATGCACAGGGTCTGCACCAGCCCCTTTCCCTGGGCAACTCTTCCTGCTCATAGGCCTGGGCTGCCTGTTCCTGAGCCCGGCAGGTGCCACCACCTCCACGGCAGGGCGGGGCGGACCAGGGGCAGCCCAAGGTCAGGTTGGCCTGTCCCTCTTATCTCTGGTCTCTGTGTTGTCCTCCTGGTGCCTCTAGTCACCCTGGCGGCTACTGTCCCTTGTCCATCCTGCCATGCCCTGGGGAAGGTTTTCAGTCCCACGATGCCCTAAAGAACCACAGGCCTCACTCCCTCCTGGGACCAGGGCCCGACAGGACCCACGGGTGCGCTCGGGCCTGGGTCCTGTGCTGGTGAAAGCAGGGTAAGCCGCGCAGGGCCGACTCCTGCCTACGGCCACACTCCTTGGGGCCAGGTCTGCACCTAGAGCAGTCTTTGGCCCTGTGCCACAGCTGACGTCCAGCAGGGAGCCACGGTGCCCAGGGCTCCTTCCAAACTCTGTGGCTGGCACAGGACCATGGAGCTGGGGCTCTGACTCCGTGGCTGGCGGTGGGGCGCTGTTTCCTGCGCTCTGTGCACAGGTGTGGAGGGCCCAGGGGAGGGAGGTGGCCACTGAGGTGGGGACGCCCTTGTGGGATCAGCGGGCTCTAGGCACGGAAGTTGCCCAGAAGGAAGTGGTCAGCTGCGTGGCCAGACAACAAGAGGTTCACACAAGCCCAGAGCCTGTGGGAGTTGGGTCTGGGGCAGTTAGCCCCCTCTGAACCCCAGTTTCAAGGCTGCCCCTGTCACAGACACTCAGCCTGGACACTCAGCCTGTCCAGCTGGGCCCTGGACACTTGAGACTTGGGCAGCAGTATCCTGCTCTTCCTTCCTCCCTGAGGGCCAGCCGAGTGCTGCCCTGGCCAGCTGCCACCCCAAGCGCCAAAGTCCCCCGGCCCTGCCTGCCAGCCCATCCCAGTCCCCTCTCGGCTGCCTCCACCCCCATGGACCCCAGGAAGAGACATAAGAGACCCACAGCCCACTGTCCTCCTAGGGGTCCCCAGCTGGTGCCTCTGTCTCTGTCCAGGCTGCAGGGGCCCTGCATGGCAGTGAAACATGACACACTGGCACCAGCGTGGCCACCTCCTGGCATGCAGTCCTGCTGCACAGAGCCACTGCCCCACAGCATGGCGGTGCCCAGCCTGGCCTGAGTGTGCGCCCCTCCTGACGGACATTCTGTCCCCAGAAACCCTCTGGGGCTTGCGTGGGGGCATCCACAGCCACTGTCCTGTGTCCAGCTGGTCTCCCTGAGCAGCTGCCCAGACCCCCCTCAGGGCACTCGCTGTCCCGGCATGGGCGGTTGTGCACAGCAGCCCCCTCCCCAGCCCAGAGCACACGCCCGCCTCGGGGCTCCAGCTGTGTGCTGACCAGCTCTGTGAGGAGCTGATGCACCACACGGGGGTCCAGGGCTCCGGGTCCTCCGGGTCCTCATCGGGCAGTGGCTCCTGGGTGTCTTCTCCTTTCTCACACTTGCACCAGCTGGGCCTTTTTAAAATTTTTCCTGTAGTGGGTATTGAACCTGGGCACTGAGCTACATCCCCAGCGCCTTTTAAATGATCATTTTTAAAAGTTTTGGACAAGGTCTTGCTAAGTTGCTGATTTGCCCAGGCTGGGGTCAAACTTGGAATCTTCCTGCCTCGGCCCCGGAGCGCTGGGGCCTGGCCTGTGCCACAAGGGCAGTGCTGGCGCATTTCTCCTGGGTCTATCTCCCCACCCAGATGGAAGCCCTGGCAACTGGGTCCGAATCTAAGTCACTCTCAGAGGAAGGGACACTGGGCCCTGCTCGTCCCAAGAGGGCCGTGCCGAGGGGAGCTGTGTGGCTACACCTGTCCCCCTGGGCATTCGCTCGCCCACACCTCCAGGTGGGCAGCTGGCTCCCAGCCTGGCAGCGGGCTGTGGACACCCACAGGCCATGGCTCCATGGGGGAGCGACCAGATGGGGGCGGTTGGGGGCTCCTCATCTTCCTGCCCTCCTTCTGTGCAGTGATGGCCTCCCTGCCGGCCATGGTCACACACTGCCCTGCAGCACACATCCCCACTGTAGTGGGGCCGCGGGACCTGGGCACCGGAGACCAGCCCACTTTCCTGGCAGGGCCTGAGACAGCGGGGCGGCTGCAGCCTTGGCCCTTGGCCTGGGTTCCCAGCCTTTCACTTGGGTGACAGCCAGAAAGTTGGAGGAGACGGGGGGGGGTGGCACCCAGGTGGGCTGTCCTTGGCCAGAGAGTGTCCTGTGTCCCTCCCTGCTGGCTCTGTGGGGCCACCTGTGCCCTAGGCACTGCAGAAAGGCCACCTCCCCCTGCACCGGGCCAGCCACTGGCACAGTGGGTACCAAGCCCAGTGCTTAAATGGCAGAAGGGGCATTGTAACCAGCTGGGCCTGGCCTCGGGCGGAGAGAGTTCCCCCCACAGGAAGGGATAGGGACGCTGGCGCTAGCTGGCTGGCCCGGTGCAGGGTCTCGGTGTCCAGTGGCTGGGCAGAGTTGGAGGGGAGCCAGCGCTCACCCTCATGGGGCCCAGTGGAGTGTGGAGTGGGGAGAGGTCGCGGCACCCGTGCCCAACGCCAGAGCCGCTGCTCCGAGACGCTCAGGTCACAAGATGTGGATGTCCCCTTATGGGTGGCAGAGGCAGAGGAGGAGCCATGTCCGTGTCCTTGTCGGTCCCGGAGCCCTTGGTGTGGTGTCGTCATCAGCTGGTCTCAGGGCTCTCTGGAGCCCAGGCTGGGGTGGCTGCCCAGGACAGGGGACCAGGGTGCTGTGGGGCTGGGCCGTGACGGCCAGCTCTGCCTCAGCCCCTTGGGAGCAGGAAGCACGTCTCCCTCCTTCTCATTATGGGCAGGGGTTTTTTTGTTTTATTTGTTTGTAGTATTGGGTATGGAACTTGTGCCCACAAGCCAGGCAAATTCTCTACCACTGAGCTACGAATGCCCCAGTCCTTTTGAAGACGGCATCTTGCCCAGTTACCCAGCCTGGCTTCAGACTTGGAATCCTCCTGCCTCAGCCTCCTGAGTAGCTGGAATCACAAGCATGGGTCACTATTGTTATAGGCAGCTGAGTTAGTTAGAAATATTATAGGGAGTCAGACAGGTCTGGGCCCTGGAGGGAGCCAATGCAGAAGACCAGATACCTAGTAACCTAGAGGAGACAGACACCTCCTGCTGTGGGCCAGATTTCAAGATAAAAGGCCAAACAAATTTATTCACACCCTAAGGATAAACATCAGGGATTGATACTCTAAATAGGTCTGGGTCATCTTGAGGGAGCCAGGAGCCACCACCCCAACCCCTACAGGAAGAGTCACTGCCCTGTAAACTTGCCCGCTTACTACGCGACTCGCTTCCCCATTTGTCCCCGATTTAATCAATTTTCCTGAACAATTAATCTTACTGGTTGACCACAGTTCTGTCCCACCTCATGCCTGTCTGCCTTGCCAGTTCCCATTTTCCCCCACCTTGGACCCATCTCATCTCATGGTTTTACTCTATAAAAGTCCCTAGAAAAGACAGGATCCCTGGCAGCCCACTTGGGACCCCTTCTGTCTTTTTCAGACAGAAACTTTCTTTCTCCCAGTAAATACATTCTACTCTTAACCTCTGTTGTTCCTAAAATTCATTCTTCGTTCGATTTTAGAGAACACGAACTGGCACCGGACATCTAGCAGGTGGGGAGTTTTGTGCCCCTAAGTCACTACATCTGGCTGGGGTGGGTGTTTTTACTGGGCCAGCAAGGACCCCTCGGATGTGAGCCCTGTGCTGGGGTGTACAGAGTTGCCCTGCTGGGGAGAGAGCCAACTGCAGGCCCTGGGAGGGGAGCAGGGACACCCTAGGGGGGCCCTCTGGGAACGGTTGCCAGGCTTCCTATGCAGGACACCTTCGGAGGTGGGAGCAGCCAAGGGGCCAGGTTGGTCTAAAGGTCTCGGCCTCAAGGTCACCAGGCTGCAGTGGTAGCGGTGCACCCCGAGTAAAGGGCCTCGGGTCCAGGCAGAAGCCAGAGGGGGTGCGGGTGCGGCGTAGTGGGGAGCAGCAGCCCCCAGGTGGAGCCATCAGGACCAGGGGTGGCTACTGGACTTGAGGCAGTGGTGGTGCCAATGGAGGACACAGTAGCCTGGGGCAGGCAGTGGGGCTGGAAGCGCAATTCTGGGGCTCTCAGAGTCCCCCCAGGCGTGCGCCTCTCCCAGCACTGGGTACCGAGTCACTCGGCCCCACACTCAGGCCCTGGGGACCACAGAGCTTGGGGCCAGAGCCCTGGGCCAAGTGGAGCCTGGGAAAGCAGCAGGGGTTCCTGGTGACCTCCTCCTCCCTTCCAGGCTGGACAGAGGGGCACTGGGCCGGCTATCAGCCAGCCACAGGCTCCTGAGCCTCAAGGCTGCTCTGTTCATTGTTGTTTTCTGGTTTTTGCAATGCTGAGTGAGGATCGAACCCTCAGCCTCATGCAGGCGAGGCAAGAGTGGGACCTTGGAGCTGTACCTGGCCCTGCCCAGCAGGTGGAAGAGGGGGCCCTGAAGGTCGTGCCCAGTTCCAGTTGTCCCAGAGTGGCTGCTGCAGTGCCCAGGGAGCCCAGCCTCACTGCTGATTCCAAAACTCATGCGCCAACCCCCCAAGCAGGAACAAAGGAGCACAGGGCCTGGGGTTGTCGGGAAGATTAAATGAGGTGCTGTACACAGGCTCCGCCCCAGAGCCCGGGCCTGGGACTGCGCACCGCACCGAGAAGGCTCACACCAGGCCCAAGACACTGGATGCAAGACTAGCTCGCTTGTCCTCCCTCAGAAACAGGTTTCTGGAACTGTTGTTTTTTGAAACCTTTCAGGGTTTCCGAGTTTCCTTTGTGGAGGAAGAATCTCGGGCTGGGGTGCAGCTTGGTCTGCTGCGCACCAGGCCTTGGGTTCATCCTGGCCCTGCATTAAAAAGGAAGAAAAGAGTTGGGTGTGTCGGCGCACACCTGTATCCCCACACTTGGGAGGCCGAGGCAAGAGGGTTGCTGTGAGTTGGAGGCCAGCCTGGACCACACAGAACTTAAGACCAGTCTGAACTGCATAGCTAGACCCTGTCTTAAAAAAAGGAAGAATTTCGTTAGTGTTTAGAAAATAAAAGTAACAGGCCGGGATTCAGCTCAGTGGCATAAGCGCCTGCCTGGCAAGTGCAAGGTCAAGAATTTGATTCCTGGTACCAAAATAATAATAATAATAAAAGTGGGAAATAAAAGCAACCAAATGTGCCAGGAGTTGGTCAGGCCACCACCCTGGCCCGCCCGGGTCCTGCTCAGTTTCCCCCGGTTGCTGGGTCCATGTGGCCATCTGCCCTAGCTGGGCCTCCAGCTGGAAGCAGGGGAGGCCCTGCCACTCAGATCCCCGCCCGCCCCAAGGGCCTGAGGAGCCCCATGGAGGTGAGAGCCAGGCTGCATGGTCAGCCCTCGGCTTTGAGCCCCACGGGCACCTGCACTGGCCCTGCCCTTGCCTGGTGGCCGCACCCTGAGGCCAGTGTCTCCACCTCCCCTGCAGCACAGGCTGCCCAGGGGGGCTGGGCGGGCACCGGCTACTCAGCACCCACCCCCTCCACTTTCTGGGGGCCGAGCTACAGCTCTCAGAGCCTGCCCGAGCTCAGGCCGAGGTCCACCGGGACCAGGCCCGCGGGCTGAGCTTGGGCTCAGGGTTCGGGCCCAGCGTCTGCTCACCTGCCCCGAGCCACCTGCTCACTCTGCCTCCCCCCACCTCCCTCCTCCAGGTGACCTTGCTCATGCCCTTTGACCTGCCGCTACCCCACTTCCTGAGAGGAACCTGGGGCCTGTCCTGACCTGTCCCTCCTGGGGCTGCAGGCTGGCAGGGCACCTGCAGGGTTTGGGGGCCCCTCCCTGCGCTCGCGGGTGGCTTTAGCTCTGTGCTTATTTGGAACCCAGCACTCTGACCACCCTGCCGGCACCGGAGCCCCGGGAAGGTGTGCGGTGCCGGGTGCTGTCAGCACCTGGATCACACTGGGCCTGAAGGCAGCCTAAGCCGCCCGCAGCCGGCAGTTCGGGTCCCCCGGGGAGGGGGCGCCCTTCTCGGTCCGGCCCCCGCCCCGCCCACTCCGCGCCCTGTCCCGCCCCTCCAGGTCCTACCCGGCCCGGCCCGGCCCGGCCACCTGGTGGCGAGTGCGCGCGCGCGGCGGGCGTGCTGTCCCTTTAAACGGCCCGCGGCGCCGCCCCGCCGCCCCGCCCGCCCGCCGCGGGTGCCCGGTGCGAGGTCGAAGAGTCGGGGCCGAGCGGAGCCGCAGCGCCGCGGGACCGGCCGGCGCCGCAGGTACCGCCCCCCGCACTTCCGCAACTCCCGGGCCGGGCCGCCAACTTGGCCGCCGCGCCTGCCGCAGTGCCCGCCCCGCGCAACCGGACGCCGCCGCCGCCGCCGCGGGGTGCGGCCGTCCTGGGCCGAGACGCCCGACCGGCCGGGGCTCGGGGCCCGGGGGGCGCGTCTCGGGGACCCCGCGTTCTGGGGACCCTCGAGGCCGCCCGCGGCCTGCCCGGGACGGGGTCCCACCCCCAACCCCGCGGCGGACCCCTCCCCTCCCGTCCCTTCCCCTCCCCTCCCCCCGGCCCGGGCCCTCGGTGGGGCGCGGTCACCGCTCCGGCCCCTCCCTCCTGCTCCTCCCTCCTGGGGAACCACAATCCCCAGAGGACCCGGGACCCCGGCTGGCCCCGCGTCGCGTCTCCGCTGGAGTTGAAGTTCCGGACACTCCAGGTGGCCAGGGCGCTGCGTTTAGGCCCGGGCGCGGGGTCCTGATTCTCCTCCGGGCTCTTGGGGTGCGGGACCCCCACAGCCCCTCTGCAGCCAAACATGCTAGGAGGGGGTGAGCTGCTCCCCACCGGGAACTGGGCAGCACCCCGGGCCGCCTGGGCCTTGCACATTTGCTGTCAGCATCTCAGCACTGGCCCCATGGGTGCCCCCCCCGGGTGCTGTGCTGAGTTGTCCAGTGCCAGGCCCAGGGCAGGGGCTGGGCTGAGCAGTCCTAAGGCCAGGTGCTCAATGGCCCCTAACCCTAACCCTAGCCCCCGCCCCCCAGGCTGCCATCCAGGGCCGGCCCCGCCCTTCCTCCTGGTCCCCTTCCTGTGTTCCCCTTGCCCCCTCTCGCGTGCTCCTGGGAGCTCTTGCTCTGCTCCCCAGCTCGGTGGGATTTCCGGGGAGCTGTGCAGGGTGTCCTGGGACGGGAGGGGTCACTACTGTGGCATGGTAGCCAGTGTCCTGCCCCACCTGTGTCCAGCGGGCTTCTTCCCGAGTGCCTGGAACACCCTGGTCCTCGGTGCTGGCCCCCTGCTGCCTAGAGACCCTGCGGCATGGCCTGGGGCCCCCAGGGCATTCCTTCTGCAGCGAGGCGGTGTCCGGCCAGAGCCCAAGTGAGGGAAACGAGAGGCAGGTGGCAGCTGCCTGGCCCTCGCGGCCAGCTGGGTGGAACTAGCACAGAAAGTGGAACAAGCTATCACTTGTCACCTCTCGGGGGCCAGGGAGCATCTTGGTGTCACACCCAAGGCTGGGCATGCTGGGCACGGGCCGGGAAGAGGCGTCCTTGGAGCCCAGGCCACACCAATCCTGGGATGCAGGGGACCCTAGCTGCCCCTCCGGGACCGGGAAGCAGTTTAAGTTGTGGACGCCCCGAGAGGCTATGCTGGTGAGAGGTTTGCGACTTGACAAAACTCCCCAAACTTCTGTTCTTTTGGCTCAGAATGGAGCCCTCGTTACTCCCGGGATGTGAGAATGGTCCTGAGCCGGGCTGGGGGGGTCCACACCAGATTGGCGACAGGGTGGCGGGGAGATGTGTGATCTCTGGCCGGGCCCTGGGGCCGGGAACCTGTAGGATGGAGGTGGTGAGGTGTCGTCCGTGACAGGGTGTGCCCTGGCCTCTGACCCACCGGCCCGCCACCGTCTGCAGGCACGGCCTTGTCCCCACTCTTCCACCCTGAGTGGATCTTCCCTCTTGTGTCCCCTGGAGCCCCCCGTCCTGCTCTACTCCCCAGCCTGGACCTTCCTGGGGTATCACCGTGGCATCATGGTGGTTTCCGAGGTCCACACAGTTTCAAAGGTGGGGCCAGCGCCAGGCGCCACCAAGGCACATTCCTAGTGTGGGGCAGGCATGCAGTGGGCAGGGTCCCTCTCCGGGCACCGTGCGCTCTGCCTGGTGCGCAGTCCAGCCCTGGGTACCACCATGCCGGGGTCCCCAAGGCTCTCCGTTTCCTTTCCCTTAGGAGGCCCGGATGGGTACCCGGGGAGGTGGCAGGGGACTGAACAGGGACCCTGGCGACCTCTGTTTCTTTTTTAGCAAATTCTTGCTCTCCGGGCTGGCTCTCCATGAGGTCATTTGCAAAGTATGCTCCACAACTGGCCGTGGAGCCTGGGTCACCTGCAGCCGCTGAGTTGCTTGGAGCTGTCTCAGCTGTGGCCTTGTCTGCCCCTGGGCACTGGTTTGGGGCTGAAGGTGGCACCTGAGTGCAGGGCTCTCACAGGCCGTGGGAAGAGAGATGTCCCACCCTTTTCCTGTGAGGTATGGACCTCCAAGCACGCACCCTCCTGGCCTGAACAATGTCCGCTCACGGGCTGCTGTGGGCACACAGTGTGACCAGGGGGCTGGAGGCTAAGCTGCTGGGAGCAGGGTTCCCCCTCCTGGGCTGGGTGACCAGCAGCAGTGCCCCCTCTCCTGTTGTAGTGGGGTGTCCGAAGTGGCTGTGGTGAGTGAACCTGGGCCGGGCAGGACTGTGCTGTTGGGGTGCTGGCCCCTGAGCCCATGGGCAGCGCCTCATCCTTTAAGGAGAGGCTTTCTGTTCCCCAGAGGAAGGTCCAGGCCCTGGCGGGAAGGCTGCTCTGTTCCCCTTCTGCTGGGCCCTGGCATCCAGCAGGGCACATGGCCATGGATGGGCCGCCAACTCCAGGCCCGCCCAGTGCCTGCCCCTGTGCCTGGGAAGCAGGGCTGAGCCAGACCAAGGGGCCTGAAAGTGCCCATATATAGTCATGGGGGTGAGCAGCGGCCTGCAGCCGGCTTCAGACCGGGGTGGGCTGGCTGGGGTGGGGCGGGGGTGGGCTTTCTGGCCTCCCGGGAGGAGGGGTGGCAGCCTGTAGGGTGGCCAGACCTGGAGCCAAGCTTTGGGTCCCATCCGGCAGAGCTGGGCCTCAAGGAATGTTTATTGATTGAAAATAAGAATCTCGGGCTAGGGATTTAGCTCAGCGGCTTAAGCGCCTGCCTGGCAAGCGTGAGGTTGTGAGTTCAATCCCTGGTACCAAAGAAAAGAAAAGAAAAGAAGAGAAAAGAAGAGAAAAGAAGAGAAAAGAAGAGAAAAGAAGAGAAAAGAAGAGAAAAGAAAAGAACAATCTCCTGGGCCCTCTGGAGAGGGGAGTGCCAAGCACACTGTGTAAATCTCCACTTGTGCGAGTGAGAGGCCAGTGTGTGTGGGGCCCCTGCCCAGGTGTCCGGCTGGGTGGCTGCTGTCAGGCAAGGCCATCAGCATCTCAGCCCTTGCTTGGCCCACAAAGTGCGGGGTCCCTGCCTCCCACAGCCAGGAGGGGCCCTTGTGCATGGCCTCTGGGCACCCCCTCTGACCCACCGACAGGGCTGTGGGCCGCCCGGCAGCCAGCCCTGCCCACCCCCGGCGCCCTTTCACTTCCCGCCCTGTCCTGTTGCGAGGTGGCTCCCGGGCACCTGCCCCTGGGCTCTGCCCTCAGCCCAGCGCCGTCCTTGTGCCGGGGAGGGGGCCCCCTCTGCTCTTGGACGTGGCTGCAAGCTCCGTCCACCTCTTCCATCCACCTCTTCTGTCCGCCGCTTCCACTGTTGAATTTTGTACATTGATACTTTTTGTTGTTGTCAGCAGTTTTTTCTTCCTTTTTTTTGATATAAAGCCATTAGGGTGAGAGAAGATTAAAAAGATACATTACAATTAAAATGTTAATGAAGGCCTCACATACAACTGCTGCACCCTTCGGCGTTATCCTGCCGGTGTTGTGTCCATTAACCTCGGCGATTCTTATTCCACACTGACCCCTGCTGAGGGATTTGTGCTATAATTGGATTTTTTTTAATAAAAAAGAAAAAAAGCTCTGAAGAAAATAGAGGCTGAGTGGTTGGCCCTGGCTCCTAAGGCAGAGAAAGGATGGTAGGACAGAGGGTCTGTGGACCTGGCTCTCGGTGCTGGCCAGGGGCGCCGGGGTCCCCTGTCTGGGTGGGGTGTGGGTCCCTCTTGTCCCGTGGCTGCAGGTTTGTGCAGGAGGGAGCTGCGGCCGGAAGACCTGGGACGGGGCGGGGTGCAGTTGGAGACTGACCCCACCTCTGAAGTGTGGAGGTCAGGGAGCCAGGCCTGCGGGTTCCAAGTTGTCAGGGACCTGTGTGTCGGGCCCCTGGTGGGCGCTGGCTTTGTGGGTGAGCCTGGGGCCGAGGGCCGTGCGGCCCTGGCCTCCTTCCCGGGGCCTTGGGGTCACGGGTGCTCTGTGAGGCTCCTGAGGGTGGCTGGGCTGAGCAGTGGCCCAGAACGTGGTGGCCCGGCCGCCGGCACAGTGGAGGTGCCAGCGGCTGGTCAGGTGGTTGGCAGTGGCTGCAGCAGACGGCTGTGAGTCTGTGTTTCTGCAACACCTTTCTATAAAGGGAAACATAATGTACAATATGATTACTTAGTGTTGTAACGGTGCCCGCCGCCTGCGCTCCTGCCATGGTGCTTATCAGGGCCGATATCAGCCCGCAGAGGATGTGATGCAAATTGCCTGCTGCTGGGATCCTCTGGGGTGGGACCCCCGACTCGCTGGGGCTGGGGACCTGCAGGTCCTTGGGGCTGAGCCTTATTCCCCATCTGTAGAACCAGGCTCTGGAGACCATGGGGCAGTGGGCAGGGCTCACCCCGTGGTGTGGTGTGGGGTGACAGTCACACCCCTGGTCACGGTGGTCCTGGCCACAAGTGGTGTGCACCAGCCCCAAGCGCCTGATGGACCAGCCTGGTACGGTGGCATCGCCTGCGCACAGGGCACCTGGGCTTGGTGGCTCCCAGGGCCAGGTAGCTGCTGGAAGAGTGAGTCCAGCTTGAACCCAGCGGGTGGCACAGGGGCACAGGTGGCACTGCCAGGGCATCGGTCGAGTCGGGTGGGTTTGGGCTGGGCAGAGAGCCCCCCACAGCAGCCCTTGCCCCAGGGGTTTCTTTCAAGTGCTCCTCCAGCATCGCCACACAGGGCAAGTGTGGGGCAAAGACGCCCAGTCCAAGTACCGGAAGGAAGTCGTGGCTTGGGAGTTGTGTCCCTGAAGGTCCCCACACATGGTCACCACCATCGAAGTGGAGCAGACACCCCAGGGCCACTGCGGTCTCCTATGCCCATCCCTGGATCTCATGGAGTTAGTAGATGTGGAAGAAGGCACCTCAGGATGCTGCCCCTGCCCTGGGCATTGAGGAGGGCAGGCAGATGCACCCCGAGAGCTGGCGCTTGGGTTGGCCTTCAGGGTGCAGAGCACTGGCCGCCTGGGCTTGGGCTAAAAACCAAGCATGGTGTCGTGTGGAAACCCGCGGGGTCCACTCCTTCCTGCAGGGCTGGCCCCTCGGGGGGCTCTGTGGGAACCCCAGTCTTGAACAGCAGCTCTGGCAGTCCTGGAGCGCCAGGTGGCCCCATCTACCCCCACCAGCCTCTCCTGTGGCCCCTGGTGGTCTCTGCCCCCTTCCTGTCTGCGTCCAGTTCTCCTCCTCCTTTGCCTCCTCAGTGCTGGGGACGGAGCCCAGGCCCTGTGCCCACTAAGCCTTCCCTTAATGCTGAGCTGCACCCCAGCCAGGTCCCCCCTTCCCACAAGGACACCTGTGCCCCAAATCAGGGCGACCCCAGCTCTGGATCCTTGGCTGGTGGTGGTTGCAGTGACCCTGTTCTCTGAGGCCCAGCCTATCTGAGAGGGTGACGTTTGGGAAACCCCGTGGCTCCCCTGCTCCGGCCAGGCCTGGTGGGGGTGGTGTGCCATAGAGGGCGGCCCCTCCTGGGGAGCAGAGTGGGGACAGGGGGTACTGGAGGGAAACGGGGCCACTGGCTTACGTAAGTTTTGGGACGGAGAGGTGGGGATCGTGTTAATTATCATAACCCAGTTTAGTGGCGTGTCCCCGTCATAGGAAGCAGCCTGGAAAGCAGCAGCCGTGGGTCATGGGGAGCCTTGGGGCTGTGTGGCCAGCACAGAGCCGGTCAGTGTGTGACCTGTCCACTGTCAGGACAGGGGGCTCTAGGAGGCTGAGAGGATGGCACCTTGTGGGGGGGCAAGCCATGCACACCTGAGGCTCCAGAGCCAGGCGTGAGCAGCTTCATGGGGTTCAGGTGAGGCGTGTGGGTAGGGAGTTGGGCCCCAGATCTCTCGCAGCTGTGCCGTGTCGGGGCCGAGCACTGTGGCAGGTGCGACTTCCACTCCGTTGCTGAGGAAAGAACAAAAGCCAGGCCCCGTAGGCTCACAGAGGGTTCCTGCACTGTGTGGCCACGTTTCCAGGGAGAGAGCTGCCCTGAGGTGCTCCGCGTGTCCCTTGGGCCTGGGCCGCCAGTCACTGTGACGGCCTGTGCTCCCTGAAAGCCACCATCACCCAGGGATGTCACCACAGCCTGGAAGAGCTGGCAGAATCGTTCCAGGGTCCCTGTGCCTTGACTGGGACCTTTCCGGCAAACTCCAGTGTGGCATTTCCTGCGCAGGGTGCGTGGCAGTTCAGGTCGTTTGAGATCTTCAGGGTACGGGTGCTGAACCTGGGGCGGGCTTGGTGCCTGGCTGGGTCTGCATGGAACGGTGTCTTCCAGGTTCACCAATGTGTGTGTGTGTGTGTGTGTGTGTGTGTGTGTGTGTGTGGCACGAGGTTGGAACATGGGGCCTTTGCACTGAGCTGCGTCCGCAGCCTTTTCTTATTTGTTACTTTGAGGCCAAGTCTTGATAAGTTGCTCAGGCTGGGTTGAACCTGTGATCCTCCTGCCTCAGCCTCCCAGGTGCTGGCATGACAGACAGGGCCAGCACCCAGCTTCCTCCTTCCCCTTGGTGGGTTGCACCTCCCCTGCTGCCTGAGCCTGGGGGGGGTCCCCTGCCCGCCGCGGCTTCCGCACCCCAACTCTGTGTCCAGCCCCCTTTGGCTGAATGTCCTGTCTGTGGCTTGTTGGTGGCACATACCTGTGTGGCGGGTCTGGGGGTGTGCAGGCCGTGTGTGGTCACACACATGCCCACATCTTGAGTCCCCTCCTGTCAGTGACAGTGGTGAGCAGGAAGTGTCTCACACAAGAGGCTGTCCCAGCACCCACAGGCACCGGGCCCATCTCCTGCGTCGCACCCAGGGGCTTGGTTCTAGCCCAGAACTCAGGAGGCTGAATCGCCCCCTTGAAGGACGCTGTGCCTGGGTCGGGGCCCAGCCTACACCCAGCGGGTGCTCACTGCAGCCAGACTAACTGCGTCTGCAGGGAGCCGGCGTGCACGTATGGGTGCTGCTGGGCACTGTGGCCGCGCCTGTGGCCCCTGTACTCTGGAGGCTGAGGCAGGGAGGTCACTTAAGCCTCAGGAGTTCCAGGCAAGCCTGGGCAGCATAGCAGTCTCCAACACAAGAAAATAGCTTTGTGAAGATAGCCCAGACACTTAGCAAGCTGTGGTCTGGGGGTCAGCAGCCGTGGGTCATGGGGATCCTTGGGGAGCCCCAGGTGCCCGACACAGGCTCCCCTCTGGATGTGGGGTGGGGAGAGCTCCATGTCAGGAGCTGGAGTGTCAGGGTGGCCGCCCTGCCTCACCCAGGAGCCTCACCCTGGGGCATTGGCGTGTCAGCATGTGCACCTGGGGGGCAGAAGCCCCTGGGCCACAAGATGTTCAGTCCCCTCCTGCCCTGCAGCATGGCAGACAAGAGGTGGGTGGGGCGCGCGCCTCTCAGCTGGCTGAGCCAGACCGAGGGGAGGCAGCAGAAGCAGCCCTTGTGTTCCTGAGCACCTGTCTGCCCTCTGTGGGGAGAGAAGGAAGCGACCCCCAGGTCATGCTGACTGCAGGCAGCACTGGAGGCTACCATGAGGGCATCAGGGGTCTGCTGGCCCAGGCCCGTGACCCCCACAGCAGGCGGGGTCCGGTGGCCTGCGTCTCCTTTCCCTGAAGTGCATCTGGAAGCAGGTGCATGTCCACGGCGTCCTGGTGGCCTTAGTTATGGGCACTGTGGCAACAGGGCTGGTGCTTCTCAGGCCCTGCTGCAGGGCTGCTCTGAGGGCTCCTGGGGCCTCTGTGGGGTTCCGGATGCCCTGGGGGGCCCCGGCAGGCAGGCACTGAGACGGGCGGCACCCCATGGTCCCTGGTGTGGGTTCCTGCACCTGGGGACTCTTTGGTCGAGTATTGGTCTTTACTGGGTTCTGTACTGGCCCTGTGGCATGGGGCCACCCTCGGCCTGCAGCAGGGGCTCGCCCCCAGCACCAGGCCTTGGGACCCCATGGCAGGGGCCCATTTGTAGTGCTACAGGGCCCATTTCTGAGGCCCACTGCAGGGAACAGCCCCATCTTTGTAGGGTGAGGGGCAGGATGGACAGGAGGGTGGGCCTGGCCCCGTGGGGCTCTCTGGGTGGCTCCCTGCCACTCTCGCATCCTCCGAGCCCCAGGATTCCGGTAACCATGCTGGCCCAGGTGCAGAATGGGGGTGGGAGACCTTGCTCCCACCCAGCAGCTGTACTGACAGCCAGGGTGGGGTGGGGTGGCCTCTGGGACGGCTTCCAAGCTTGGCTGAGAGCCAGGTGGCTTTTCACTATCTGAGTGGGCTGAGCCTCTGTGTCCTTGTCCCTGGACCACTGGCGGCCTCCGCTGGAGGGGGGTGGGGCTGTGGCCCTTGGTCTGGAGCTTGGTGCTGTGAGGTTGGGCCCTGCCTGGTGGCCTGGGGATGCTGCCTGCTGCCCCAGCCTGTGGTGCCAGGCAGGCCCGGTGGGAATCCTGCCAGCCCCACCCAGCTGGGCCCCAGGCTGGTGTCACCTCTCCCTACCGACCCCCCAAGGCCTCAGCAGAGCTGGCGAGCTCTCCAGCAGCGGACAGGTGCACACATCTGAGCGGTCTCAGGCTCTGTGCCCTACACTAACATAGCGAGTGCTTTAAAAAAGTATCCGTGATTGAAGTCAAATTAACATATTTACCTTCAGGGCTCCCGCGGGAACCGTTAGGGAATCATAGAGGTGCGGCAGCTGCAATGTTCAGTGATGGTGACAGGCCGTCCGCTCCCAGGGGACAAGTGCTCCTGCCCAAGGTGCCCTGCAGCTCCCTTGTGTTCTCGGGGTCTCCAGACAAGGCGGGGAGGCTGGGCGCAGGGCTGCGATGCTGGGGCAGTGCTTGTGACTGGCCCCATGTCCCCACGTCCTGGCAGTGGTTGGTAGCACTGTTCCCTGGGGTCCTGTCTGGGAGGGGACCCTTGCAGGTGTGGACAGCTCCATGAGGACAGCACCCCACTCAGTTTCCACAGTGCCCCCATCCCTGGTGGCCTCACTGGTCTTGTGAGTTCTGACTCCAGTGACTCGTGGTCTAGGTTCTGGTCCTTGTCACTCACGCTGCAGGTGCCGGTGGGGCCCGGGCCAGCCTGTGGGTGTGTGTATTGCTGACCAGTAGCACATGGGCCAGCCACCCTGCTGAGGCCCTGGCCACCACCCTGGCCACACATGGAGACCAGACGTCACTGCCCAGATCTCAGGCCTCGGCTAAGGGAAGTGATGTCTTTCCCAGGGCCTCTGGGCCTGGCCTCGGTCTCAGTCTCGGAGTGTGTGTGTAGGGGCAGCCAGCTATGAAGGCGCCTGGCCCTGGGGCCTGGAGCCCGTAGCTCTGCTGTCACCACTCCTGGGAGGGTGTGTGTGACTGAGCTGGCC